>JBBYHK010049395.1:37766-49040 GCA_038382065.1 Adansonia grandidieri | reverse complement strand
TTTTTTTTTTAAGTAAAGCCAAGATTAATAGAATATGTCGGCACATTCGTTCAAAAACACAAAGGACGCACCTTTTGCTTATTAAGAGCATCTAATTATTTAGAATTGACTGCCTTTCCCAAAACAGGAGAAATAACCTTTCTTTCATTCATTGGGAACTAAAGACAGGAATTAGATGCTGAACTGCTGATTGTCCACTCAAGATTAGTAATTCTTTTTTTTTTTTTTTTGAAACAAAGGATGTCCGATTCGAAGATATATAAGGTAAGGAGTTCTGAAGGGATTTTAATCTTAGATATGCTGAATTCCAGCTCTTAAGGATAGTCATATTAATCATCTAAATTAAACTCGGGATTCACAAATGTTTTATTTAGTATCTTTAGGGCTTGCGCGTTCACATTGTTCTTAACCCCAAAAATTAAAGCGCTTTTTATTCTCTCAGACGAGACACATTTGATTAGGAACTTTTGAAAACATCTATTTAAGAAGTTTAATTAAAGTTCTTTTTCATTTTAATTTTAATTTCCTTTTGAAAGTTAAAGCAGTAGGGAGCAGTAAAAGCATAGCAACCGGTACAAAGATTAGAGCATAGCAACAAATTCAGTAGATCGATTAACCCCGGATTTCGCCAAACCATCTGCTAATGAATTTTAAATGTTTTATCAATTGTACCTTTTAATAGTAAAAATAATAATAATATAAAACTCTTTATTTTTCAATGTTTGAGCATTCAATAACACAACTGAGACTATAAAGCAACCAACAAATTATGTATATTAACCAACAAAAAAGAAAAGATAAACAGAATCAATCTTTAAAGTTTATTGTTAGAATTATACATTCAAAAATGTGCCCTAGATAATTTAATTATTCTAATACTTGAAGTAGGCTTGCACCCTTGGCAACACTGATTTTATTTTTTCTTCTGATTTTTTTTTTTAGAGGGCCAGTTGGTCGAGCATTGTTTATTGTTTAGGATTATTATATTATAAATGAACTAGAAAGAAAAAGGGCATTTGACTGCCATTGAATGAATAAAATGAAAATAATGGTATGGAACCTTATACCCCTTCAATAAGGATGGAGGAGAGGCAATGACAAAGAGAATTTTTGAACCAAAGGTGGTCCTTTAAAGAGATAAATTAAATTATTAATTATTTGTACAACCTCTTCCCTTTTCCACTATATAAGCAACCCAAATTTCATCAAGGAGACTCATAACCGAAAAAAAAGACTTAGTACAATATCCCCTCTTCTATTTCCTGCTGTTGTTGCATCTGAGGCACAATAATGAAGGTATGAATAAAGCTCATTCTGTTTACATGATAGCATTTCCTTTTAACTTAACTTGAAAGTAGTAATTACTATAGTATTATTAGTTAATTATCATGTTATTTTGTCCATTAAATAAAGCGTAAATCTCTTTTTGCATGTAACTTTATCATTCGTTTTGAAGCTATATATATAGTTCTTGAAACCCAAGAAAAAAAAAACACATAAATTCATGCATAATACATTGAGTGAATAAATTCTATGCTTTTAACTTGTATCTATATCCATATTATATTATAATAGTATGTACGTGGTTTAATTTATGCATTCATATCATATTTATATTTTTTATATGATTTTAAGATTTATTATATATTTATATAAATTTTAACATATTTATATATTTTTGCCCTATTCTTATAGTATCGTGTTTCATTTTTTTATATTGTATAGTTGTGTTATGTTTAAATCTAACCTGAAGTAAAAATTGGTGGGTTGCAAAAACATGAAATTCGTTAAATAATTTATTCATGTGAAGAAGAAAAATCCCCCAAGGAAACCCAGAGTCAAGCTTTGCACTTTGGAAAACGTCCACATCAATAATCTTCCAAAATTTTAAGCACTCAAAAAACTTTTTGCAAGTTTTGCTTTGTTCATCAAACAATCCAAAGCATATTGTGCACCTAACAAGGTTTAAAAAATAATTGATTATCAATTTTAGCCACCAAAAGAGACAAACAAATAGTTAATATTAATAGTAAATTATTATCATCTTTTATAGACAAAGAGATTGGTAATTGAGAAGAGAAAAGAAAGAGGAATGGCTGGTGAGAAATTAATTAAAATTAATTAAAACTGTTGGAAAAAAATTATAATTCATTAAAAAAATAGTACTTCTAGTAGGCTACATACAGAGTTAATTAATCACCTTTAAAAGATTAAATTTAATAAATTAAAAATTTTAATTTTAATATTCACTATATATTTTCTTTTCAAAAACTAAGGTATCCTTTTTTATATATAAAAGACAAAAATGAAAAAACTATAAACCCTCTCCCAACCCAAAACAGTGAACCAGGGAGTCTCTGAATATGTATTAAAGACTGTTACAAGAAATTAGAAAGTGCAGTTATGCCTTACTATTGAAATCTGAAAAAGGAAAGTTGTAGCTTGCAGGAAAGTGCTATTGCCTTCTTTGTGAGGTAACCCAAAGATCGGTTGTAGAGATTTGTGATATTTCTTTTGTACTTCATAAACATAGAAAGATAGACAGATAGCCCATGCTATATTGCTAATATTTGACTAAAGTTAATGGTCTGGGGCCAAACTGGGGTTACTGAGCAGCCTTTTTTAATGTCATTTAGACCACGTGCTACTCTCTGCTACCTTTTTTTTAACCCCACAGCATTTATATATACTCCACCCCCATGCCTAATTCTTCAGCCTATATTCAAGCATCCTGGAAAGATATTTCCTTGCTCTGAAATCTGAATCCATTTGGGTTCTTTGGTGAGTACTTGGAGGTGTGAAAATCTCACTCAGTGTCAGTGAAAACAGCAGTCCCAGCCATAAAACTGAACTAGACTTTGATACATCAAAGCTTCAAACTTATCTCTTTGATTTTGTTAGACAAGGAAATTTGTAAGGCAATCGTTGAACCTTATTTCGTCTATCACACAGGGAAATAACAAGGTTATTTTATGTTGGTTTTTTTTTTTTAATTTATTTTAACAAAGATGGGAGAAGATGTTGCTGGAAGAAATCACCTTCAAAACAACAACCAAGTTTTTGGCCTTTCCTTTGATGTGCTTCCGCAAGGCGGCTCCAAATGCTTTGATGACGACGGCCGTCTCAAACGAACTGGTAAATTCCAGGAAGTTTTATGACATGATGATTCTTTTTGCTTTTTTGTTTTGCTTTCTGTTACTTTTGTCGAAAAGTAAATTTACTTGGGCTTCTACTTTTTATAAACAAAATAACATGCGTGTGACTCAAAGTTGAGTTCGGTTGTGAGTGTGTCAAGTTCATATCTTTATAATCACGTTTAAAATATGTCGGACGCAGATGTTAAATATAAACACTTATAAAATGAAGATAAAACCAATTTAGCTTAATGATACTGTTTTTCGTTTTCCAGGAACCGTATGGACCGCAAGTGCTCATATCATTACAGCAGTGATTGGTTCTGGTGTCCTGTCTCTGGCCTGGGCCACGGCTCAGCTCGGATGGATTGCTGGTCCAGCAGTGATGTTCATGTTCTCTTTTGTAACTTACTACACCTCCACACTTCTGGCTGCTTGTTACCGCACTGGTGACCCTGTTAATGGCAAGAGAAATTATACTTACATGGATGCTGTCCGATCAAATCTTGGTAATTAATATATTCAATTAACCTTTCAATTCCATTAGTAAAATGGGTTCTTTCTAAATCTTTTAAGCTTAAACATCTTTTTTTTCCTTTTTTGTCTGGGACTTTTTCAGGTGGGCTTAAAGTCAAGATTTGTGGGTGGGTTCAATACCTGAACCTTTTTGGAGTTGCCATTGGATACACAATTGCTTCATCAATTAGCATGATGTGAGTTTCCAACTTAAAATTTTAAGTTAATTAGTGTGTTTTTTTTTTTTTTTTTGCATTGGTTGGGCTAGTAGTTGTTTTTTTATTTTGGGTTTTTTTCTTTTGATGTAACAGGGCTATCAAAAGGTCTAATTGCTTCCATGCCAGCGGTGGCAAAAATCCGTGCCACATGAATAGTAACCCCTATATGATTGCTTTTGGCATTGCTGAAGTCATTTGCTCTCAAATTCCTGACTTCGATCAATTATGGTGGCTTTCCATTGTTGCTGCTATCATGTCCTTCACTTACTCAACAATTGGACTTGGTCTTGGAATTGCTAAAGTCGCAGGTCTAACAGCTTTGCTTAGGAACTTAAAAAAATGCATCCTAAGATTGGTATTATGAAAGCTGATTTGAGGTGTTTTTCGTTTGGTTAATTTTGCCAGAAACTGGAACAATAAGGGGAAGCCTGACCGGTATAAGTGTTGGAACTGTTACTCAAACCCAGAAAATATGGAGGAGCTTCCAAGCACTTGGAGACATAGCTTTTGCCTATTCTTACTCCCTTATACTCATCGAAATTCAGGTATACAATTTCATTTTGTCTAATTTATCTAACTCTAATAAACTTTGTTGCTCTCCGATTTTTCATTTTTCTTAAAATATCTGTATTCATTATATTTTCGAGAATGAGTGTGAGAATACAGATCCTTCAAGAACCCTTCAAATACATTAAAAAAATTAGAAAAAATTGAATGTAATCACATCTAACACTTAAACCTGAATCCAACTAATATAGCTAATAACTTGTTTACTTGATGAAGCCAGTGGAACTTGAACTTAACAATATGGTATTTATTACAGGACACCCTCAAGGCTCCACCATCTGAATCAAAGACAATGAAAAAGGCAACTTCGATAAGTGTTGGAGTGACAACCCTCTTCTACATGTTGTGTGGTTGCATGGGCTATGCCGCTTTCGGAGACATGTCCCCTGGAAACCTTTTAACTGGTTTTGGATTCTATAACCCTTTCTGGCTCCTTGACATTGCCAATGCCGCCATTGTAATTCACCTTGTTGGTGCATACCAAGTTTACTGTCAACCCCTGTTCGCCTTCATCGAGAAATCAGCATCCGAAAAGCTCCCAGACAGTGAGTTCATTTCCAAAGATATCAAGATCCCTATCCCGGGGTTCCGGCCTTACAAACTCAACCTCTTCCGATTGGTTTGGAGGACAAGTTTTGTGATCACAACAACTTTGATCTCCATGCTTCTTCCATTCTTTAATGATATTGTTGGACTCCTTGGGGCTCTTGGATTTTGGCCGCTCACAGTTTATTTCCCAGTTGAGATGTACATTTCACAAAAGAAGATCCCAAAGTGGAGCACAAGATGGCTTTGTCTACAAATCCTTAGCATTGCTTGCCTTATCATCACCATAGCTGCTGCTGCTGGTTCAATTGCCGGGGTTGTTCTTGATCTCAAGTCATACAAGCCATTTTCGATGGGCTACTAGTTCAGTGGAATTGAACTGGTGTTTATGCCATTCATGGACAGTTCATAAAGGGAAGGAAAATTGATCTTTCTAGGATTGAAAAGGTTCTTGTTCATGTTCATGTCAAGCTTGAATAGCAGTTGTTAATTACCATAACTCATTTGCAGTTCCTTTACTGTTCAACAAAAATGGGACCATGGGTCACCAATTCAACTTGTAACTTTCCCCATCACTCAATGCAAATTGAAAAGAAAAATGAGCACAAAATAGTATAATACTGTAGGCCACCGTTGCCCTAATGTTGATTAAGCTTTTATCATACGATTGAAGCTAGCAATTTAAAAAATGTTACCACCATGCTAAAATTGCTGAAATGTGTGGTGGGAAATCCGTAATTTATGTTTTGGAATGATTGAAACTTGAAAAGCGAACTACTCGTAAACCTGTTTCCTGCAAAATGGCAACTCCATTAACCGCTACACCATTGGAAGTGCCCATTTCTATTCAACAGGGACACCAGCTTATCTTATGTGCAAACAGAGACAAAGTGTCCCTTCGACGTCCGGGTAAAAATCAGATATTCGATTTTTTTGCTGATCTTAATATTATAAATTTAAATAATTTTTGAATTCAGATATTAGATTTATTATCCGTAATGAATTTGAATAAAAATTTTTAACTATCCGATATCTAAATTCAGTTTAATTTTGATTCGAATTACATCCAAATCCATTTTAGTCTAAGTGAGATGAGAAAGAGTACCAAAAACTCAGAATTGAGTCGAACTTTTTTCTTTTATTTTGGGTTAAAGATTAAAGAGATGGGTGATTGTTATTAGTCAATTGCCAAAAAGGATCAGATTTTTATTGTGACCAGAGATCAATTTAAAGCCAGGCGGTGAAACTGAAAAAGAAGCTCACTATGGATGGTACTCAACAGATTTGTTTCTTTCCCCCAGGCTTGAAAGCAGCCAACAATTACCTAAAAGGAGCAACAAGATCCATTGAACACTTCAACCCTAGGAAAAGCCACCAATTTTGGTGTTCACTAAATAACTAAAAAAGTTGGAGATTTTTTATCATGTTATGTTACAAGTAATTATGCCAAATCAAACAATTTTATAAGTTTTTTACACTATTATATAGTTACCTTATCAGTGATTGTTAGCTTTGTTTGTTTCGTAAAAATTAACTTGATTAATAAAAAAATAAATTTCGGGTCAACATAAAATTAACTATTATTTTAAAAAAACTTCTTAATTTGTTTTGTAAAAATTAATTTGACGAATAAAAAATATATTTTGGATCAACATAAAATTAACATTTTTTTGAGAAAAATCCTTAAAAATTTTATAAAGAAAAGATATTTTTCGAAAATTAAAACAAAATAGAAAAGGTTAAATCCTAGATATAGCAAAAAGAACAAAAAGATTGATCCCTTGTGTATAGATCGATAAAAACAACCAATCAACAAATGACGTTTTAAGGGTAATCATTCAAATAAGAAAAAATATCAATTTTTTTATTTTTATTTTTTTATTTTGGAAATAAATGGATCTTAAATGGTTGTCATTTTGATTCTAAATGAGCAAAAGTTGGCTTTTGTTTCCTTCCACGAATTGATCTCTATTCCCTATAAACCTACTACCATTATATACGCACAAAATGATAATCCATGTGCATTTAAAGTTCCAGGTACTGGTTAATCGGTGATGAAGAAAGTCAAGCGGCGATAGTGACTAGAGAGGAGTAGGGAGAGGATGTAGGTAGCGGCCCCAGCCGCTGAGCGGAGGGTTTTAGGAGCCCGTGGGAGTGGTAGGACCAGGAAGAGTAGTGGGTTGGGTAGTCATCGGTAGTGGGTCTGCTTGGGTGGCCTACCCACTTCGCCTAATAATACTAGAAATTTTAAGTTTCTTCTTTTTTGAAACCACCTGTTGATTGCTTTCAGGTAATCATGGAGTTTAAAAGAAGAATCTCCAAGATTACGGAGATTCTTTATTCTGTTATTTCATATTTAATTTTCAAATGGAACTTTTTTTTTTGATAAACAAATGAAAATAATTATTTTATAAGAAATAGGAAATAAGGTTTGGTGATTAATTCTGAGAACCCAATTCTGATTTTAGTTTTTTTTTTATGACAAATGTAGTTACTAGAAATCAACTAATGATTTCATTGTGTCGACTTCCGTAAATATAAGAATTCAAAGCTTAATATACATGTATATATACATATATACGTGCTTCACTTATAACATCAAACTCAATCAAAGAGATTATTTATAGTAGTCAAGTGAGGCTACTACATATTTGAGGTAACACATGCATTTCTTGCAACCTAAGCATGTTACTAGCTAATTCGAGTATCGTACCCATAAATGTACCATTCTTGTTCTGATAATGGTACATATCAATATCAAAAATTTTTATCATATCATTTCAAATTTACTTTTTGTCAAATATTTTTTTAGAAATAAATTTATATTATATTTTCAAATTCCTTAATAAAATATATATTATTTATAGATGCAAATATGTCTTATTATATACATGTAAATATGTTTACATGCAAATATAAAATTTTAAATTATTATATTTCATACCCAAAATTTTTAAATACCAAATAAAAAGATATAAAAATATTTTAAAAATAAATTATTATTAATTAAGTTCAATGGTATAATTTAATAAATATATTTTATTCTTAAATGTAATTACGAAGAAAATAAAAATGATTAAGACAACAAATATTAAAAATTAATTTAAAAATAAAATAAGTTAAAAAAAATTTTTAAATAAAGAATTAAAAACTTGTACCAAATGGTTCTGACCGATACAGACCAATATGTATTAGTACTGACTGGTATAAGTCGATTTGAATCATTATGAAAATGAAACAGTGCTACTGATTGCGTAAAACCAATACATACCAGTCATACAGCCGATATCAATACAGTACAGATTACACTGGTTCACACATCAAGGTAAATACTCACGAAAAAGAACTATTAGCTTGAATGCCATGCAAACAAACAAGAAAGGAAAAGAAACTGGAAAACATACTGTGGATCTTTCAACAGATTTGATCCCATTTTAGTAGCGTATTTGATCATCAACTTTGAAAGGTTACGTTGATACCCAAAACCCCTTGAGTTGATCATTCCACCATTTCATCTTCTTAGGCTTCATAAAATCCAGCTTGGCAAATTCCTGCAAATCACTGCTCCACTTTCTTGCTTATCATCAATCCATCATTCTTCCTATCCCTCTCAAGCTTCTTTGCTATCTGTTTGATCTCCAACACCAACCACAACCGTCTGATTATCATAAAGAAAGTCCCTGACAACCCTTAGCACCGGACATAATTCCATGAGAAGAAAATGGCTACCGACACCTAGTTGCAACAATCCATAAGGCTTTTCCCCTCGTTTGTCATGTTTTAACATAAATATAACGCATGCAAAATACTTCACCAAAGCCAAATTTACCTAGCACAAAGTGGGGCACCAAAGAAAAATGGACATGAAACCAATAATGATTCTCAAGACTCTTCACTCAAAGGAAATAAAGGGTCAGGGAGTGAGTGGGGAGAAGATCCATCTGTCATCTGTATAAGTCCATGGAGCCAATAACAAAATGAACAACAGTAACATCTAAACAGAAAATTTCTAAATTTGCACTCTTGATCTAGTCATAGTAGCACAAAGAGTTAACATTCTAATCAAAATATCCTTTTAAGCTGAAAAGGAATGATATTTCAATTCAGTGCCTCTTTGTTTTCGATTAACTTTTAAAAACAGTCACACCAGAAATCTGGTTGATCTCATAAAGTAATCCCGCTGAGAACAAGAAGCTGCATTGAAGACGAAATATAAAAGTAGTCATTAGTATGACTACTTGTAAAACAAAACACCAATTTGCCATTAGTTGTACTAACTGTCCACGTTACTTGTAAAACTTCTTGTCACAAACCGAAAGTTTCATGCTAAGCAAGTTGTGTGTTTGTTTCCTATTCAAAACCATTTCAGGTTTTTTTCCTCAGACTGGCCCTCATTTCCACAGCGTGGAACAAACTTATTAGGAATCATCGTTTTCCTCATTTAACGTTTGAGTGTAGCTATAAGCCTACAATTTGTCAAAAGGAAGTCTTAAGGTTCAAGTGCATCACCCTGGCTCCACTATGACTCTATAAGAGACATGTTCACCAGCAACTGCCAGTTTCTCTCCAACATTGGTTTGGTTCTCAATTAGGGGAGTAATCAAGTCAAGCCGAACTCAAACAGCAAGAAGCTCAAGCTCGACTCAAAATTCAGGGCCAGAAGCTTGGCTCGAACTTGATCAATTTTCACTTTTAAAGCTCGATCTCAATTTGAGATGAAAATCGAAGTGCTTGAGCTTGCTAGATTAGGTTCATTTAGCTAGTAAAAATGTGCTCGATTGTCATACTCGACTTCAAACTCGATTATTTATGTTCGAGCTCGAGTTCGAGTTCAAATTGAGAATCTTCAATGCTAACTAAATTTTTTTTTTTTTTTAAGGCTCAATTATACTTGCAAGCTACTCGAGTCAAGATAAGAATACTCAAATTCGGCTCACTCGATAACCCGAGTTGCTCAAGCTCGACAATGACTGAGCTGAATTCGAGTTTTTTTGAGCCAAACCGGAGTAGCTTGAAGCACATGTGTTTTATTTACACCCTTGTCCTCAATTATCAGTGGAATTCCTTAAACAATTTCTTCCTTCCACATAGTTTGAACTTAACAAACCATGCTGTTAATGAATTAAAAAGTTTCTCATAAAGCTAGCTTGGTACGAACATGAAGTAAAATGCAGATAATGAGTCACTTCTTAACATGACCATGTTATGATACACACACGGTGAACAGTGCTAGCAGCAATCAGTGCAACAGCTTCGGCTAATGTGAATGCCAAAGGAAAGAATAAGAGCAATTCAAGATAATCTCTTTATCAAATGATAAATTGTGTAGCAGACAATCCAGTGCATTGTAAAATTCGTTAGAACGATGTGCTAGTTACTAAGATGGATCCTTAGATTGCATTTTCCATGAAAAACTATGCGAGATTAATAGAACATAAATAGTGGTTTCTTCCCATAAAGAAAAAAGTCAATGTCAGATTTTAATGAACTTCAAAGTAGCTGTTAATAAAACTAGGAAATTATTTGATTTTAAACGTTAAACCTCTGATTTTCTTACTAGTGTTTAATTTCAGTAGCAAACCTCTTAAGACATGGATGCACTATGCATCCCATATTTTCACCAAGGAAAGTTGCGTGAACAGAACAATATAAAATGTTAAAGGTTCTTTCTCTGTGACCTTTGTTAATAATATCTCCCCATAATTAATTAAAAAGAGAAGAAAAGCAGATAAAATTAACCAAAAAAAAAAAAAAAAAAGGTCTCCATATGCTTACCACCGCCCCAGCCGGTCCTCATCCCACATACTTCCTGGAAATTCCCAATGAACTGAAAGAGCAGAAGGCAAGAAAAAAAACAGATCATTAAGCTAAATCAAGTAATGCAAATCACACAAAAGACCGCTATTCGGTTTTCAGATCTCAGATTGTAATTCGTCGGCATCTACAACATTGACAGATACATCGTATAATCAGATTAAAACCATAATTCAGAACATAAAACAGCGGATTGCGAATTTGGGTAATAAATAAAGAAGAAAAAGGAGTCGATTCAGGGCCTCTAGGGACTCGCTGTTAGTGACACAAGAAACAAGAGGGAGCTGACGAATCCTCCAAGTATTGTAAACAACTCCGACGACCCTAACTTCCCTCGATAAATTTCTTGGAGTGAGAAAATGAAAGTAAATAAAAGAAATGAATAAAGCATCGAACTCCCTGATCCTGCCATGGCCTTCACGTTGCATTCAAAAAAAAAACTTCAGAAGCACTCTTTGGAAATAACTAACAATCTAGAA
>JBBYHK010049395.1:18084-36263 GCA_038382065.1 Adansonia grandidieri | reverse complement strand
TTTCTTACAGGTCCTCTGAACCATTTTCTTGCATCCAGAACCCACCAAAGCATTACAGTTGACAAAACTAGACCTAAGGCAATTGGTGCATAGTTGAAAGTTCTCCATTGGATTGGATAAACGGTTGGCAGCAGGAAAGCTGAACAGGTATAGCATATCCATAGGAAGGCTACTAAGCAGACTGGCCTCCTTGATCTTCCCAAGTAGAACGGTCCTGCTTTGAAATTCTTCTCATCCATCACCAGCCTCGCAAATATCGGGACGGCGTAGCTGCCAACCCATCCGATCGTACTGATGGATATAATGGCGGTGAACACGACATCAAGTTTCAAGATCGGTAGGCCAAGAATGATGCTGATTGCTGTACAGAGCCACACAGCATTTGTCGGAACCTTATGCTTTGGGTGAACTTTTCTCCAAATTTGTGAGAATGGGATCCCCCTGTCCCTTGATAAGGCATAAACCTAGAAGAAGCCAAAAACCACTCTCTATCATTGCATGATTTGTATAGAAGAGAGTTAGATGTAAAAATGAGACAGGTAAGAAACTTTTTGCTGTTGAGATCATGAAGGTTTGTAACTGCAGAAAAGATGTGCTTTTTTGCTGCAAAGATAATTTAAACCCGGGACGTAACGTAGTAGGTCAGGTTTGAATCATAATATCTGTAATCTCTTATCCTATTCTCAAATTGCGGTCTTTTAGTATCAAAAAATAAAAAAAATCAAGGGTAAGTTTTGCTTACTACTCTGGCTGCACTAGTAGTTACTGAAAGTCCGCAAAAGAAGAAAGATCCCCAAATAATGCAGAGAAAAACTACTGCCCCTGAAGAATTCTGAAACCTGCCATGGAATGCATCATAGATTATTTGTGCAGGCACAAGTGCCCCAGCTGTCTCATTATTCACATCATACAAATAGTTCGGATCCTGCACTTAGAATCACAAATTTGGAATGTCAAAACTTTATTATAATCCTACGAGAAATTCCAAAAACAAAAGTAAAACTCTGAACGTCTAAACCATTTACCTTAATGCTGAATGTAAGAGATAAATAATAAGCCCAACCAAATACTGATATGATTCCAATGCTAGCAAGTATGGCAATAGGACCGGTTCTATCAGCCCCTCTCGTTTCTTCAGTCAAATGAGCTGCTGTGTCATAGCCATACAGACAGTAATTGCTAAGCAGCACCGACATGATCACTGCGTAAGGTTGGCTGCTTATTCCAGTTGAGTCGGGAGATGTTTCAAAATGAGTGAATACATAAGAAAGTGGTTGCGTTGGTCGTGCCACTAGAGGAAGCATTATGATCACAACCAAGCCTCCAATCACCTGCATTTACAGCGATAATTTCAATGAAAACTTATGCTTAAACTAGCTCACATATATAATAATGAAAACCATATGTATAGGAGTGATTAACTTACACCGGTATAAAACTTATTATAACCTGATGTATGATTGATATTTTAACAAACTAACCATTAGGTTTAGTAATATAATCATATTCGTCATACATATAAAGTTTTGAATCAATCCAAATATTAATATCATATCACTTGAGAATACCATCTTTTTTATGTATATTTAACAATTGAATTAAAATATCAATCATATACGAAGTTATTAAAGCATATGTACATGTATATGTATATGTATATGTATAGCTTTCTTCATTGTTTATTTACAATGTAATGGTAATTCTGATGCAGAGAACAAAAATGCAAACCTGCCACCAGATTGAAATTACATCAAGGAATGCGATGACCCGTAAGGAAAAGGTGTTGAGAAGTGCCCATATGACAGTGAGGCATATATACAAACACAAGAAAACACTTCGAGAAGCAAAGTATCCACCACCTTTATTGGTTCCAGTAGACAGAAGTATGATAATCTGCAGTGCCTGTGACCCTGAATAGGCCTAGTTTTCAATCAATGAATCAGGAACAAACTCCATTTTTTTGGAATTTGGAGGTCCTTGTATCGAAGCATACAAGAAAACAAAGCCAAAGAGCCAGAGGATTAGGAAGTTGTTTACCTGGGCGCCAATGCCAGAAATGACACCAATCGTCTCGAGCCAAACGCAGCACCATGATGCAAATGGCCCCCATTTAGGACCAGCCAAATGTGCAGCCCAAAAATACAACGAACCAGTTGTCTGTTAGATGTTTTCAAACATGTTCTTGTCACTTTTCAGGCACGCTGTTATTGCATTTTTTGGAGTAATTTAAAGAAAGAATCTTTCGAGAATCACTCCAACCTTTTAGTTTTTCAACTGTGTGAGCGATTAGATAAAGGTCCAATAGTAGTTTCAATTTAATAATATCGTTCAAAGGCCTTGACCAGGCAGAACTCAAGAAGTAATTTTGAACACGACACGATTACATAATATAAAACACACACGAAATCAAAACAATAGCACAAACATAAAACGAACACACAAACATGTTAAAATCTAATATAACACAAATTATTAATATGAACAGGATATGTATACAGGAATTGTTAAGCCTACTTAAAAGCATATAACCAGTTTAAGGATTATGTGTTGGGTTATTGTTATTAAATTGTCGAAAAAAAAAACAAAAATATTTGTATAAAGAAAGGAGGAGAAAGTTTAAATCACAGCACAGGGAAAGAAGAGCAGATCTCAGCCATGGCAATTCCAATGAACCAAGTGAAGAATGTGGTGACCAGCCATCCCCATATCATGCTTGCAGGGCCCGCATACTTCAAGCTTGAGCCATACAAAGGTGTTCCAGTGAAAACGGCCATGCTTGAAAATGTTATTGCAAGTGTCTTGAACAAAGTCTGCCATTGACAAACAAATGAAAAAAAAAAAAATTGCAAATATCAGACACCCAGAAAAATCCTTGAAAAAAAAAACATATGGATTTTTGGTTTCATCCTCATTATTTTCCTTCTTTTTCCAGGTTACCAAACATCTTGATACTTCCTAAACTAAATGAATGACCAAAAAAACAGGATTGCATTAAAGGAAGTAATATAGTATGAAACAACCATTTCTCGTCTTAGTTCCTGCCTGTATCCAAGCTCGTTAAGACGCTTTTCTCCAGAATCCATTTCCATGGCTGTATGGTTGATTGCAACATGTTCATCTCTCAAATCCATGTTGAACATACATATATTAAGCCACAACTAGCTATGAAATAGTGATTTTAGTTTTTAAGTGACAATTTAAGGAAACAATCCAAGTCTTTTAAATAGCGCTGGTAGAAAAAGACTGGTTGTTTTGAATTAGTCATCATTTTTTAAGTCCAATTGAGCCTAAGCAGAAATCAAAGACCTATAGGAGTAGAAAATTAATGCCATTGGGTGCAATTTGCAATGAGAAAACTTCTTTTTTTATTGGTAGTTCAGAGTTTCAGATGACTAAGGATTGAATTTTGATAGTTGAAAACAAAAATTTAAGTTGAATTCGAAACTTATTTCAATTGGTTTATGTAGATATCATTAGGAGGTGGCATTTAATCAGTATGGAGTTCAAATTTCAACATTTATAATTATTTTATCCTCAAATTGCAGTCTTTTTTGTACGGAAAAAAAAATTTAACACTCTACTAATAGATCCAATGGTCGAAAAAAACTTCACATGTTGTAGTAGTTATGGTTTAAGTCTTCATCAATGGGGACATAAGATCCTGAAAAAAAGAACTTTTGTTCTGACTTTACTCTTTGTTTTTTGTGCTTCTAAGTCCAAGTAACGACAAGATGATTAATCTAATAAAAGAATTTTGAAAGTTTTCATGTTGGGTTTAGTCCAAATACTGTTAAATAATTAGCCAAAGGTTGGGATTTCCATTTGTCAGCTTCCCTTTCCTACCAATAGATTAGAAGGGCAACTCCAACTCCGGTCCTTTTGATCTTAATATATCATTGTTTATAATTGAGAGATGGATTCAAAGTTCAAACACCCACAACCAAATATTCATTTATTTTTCAAACTCTTAAGATAAACACTGAACAAAACAACTAATTTATAATCATTTGCAGCAACTATCTTCTTGAAGATTGCTGTTTAAGGATGTTTTTGGTTCCTAATAGATTTAATAGTTTTAGATACAATATATTTTAAGATACGAAAAAATAAGATATTACACAAAAAATCAATACATAAATACAATACATATATATGAATTTATCAAAATTAATATAACACAATTCACCAACTTGTGTAAAAGATTTGGCTAATTGAAATGTTTAATGAGAGTGGATGTTTGATAATAATTTGGGTATAAAACAATAATTCATATGGTATTGAACTTGCATTTAGAATTTTATTGTTATTTCATTTAATTTCATCAAACAATTTAAATTTTTTTTTCTTTTTACTTTCAAATAAAATTCAGTAAAAGATTGCCAACCAAACAAGAAATATTTCATAATATATTATAGGGGATGATTCTATGATTATTCATTTATGTAAATTAATTTAAGATTTTTTTTTTTTGTATATTTGTCCTTGAATGTGACATTATACTGTTAAAATTAGAAATCAGAATACATGAATACACACACACACACATATATATATATATATGTATAATATGGAGAAAAGGTCATATACCCTATTCCATTTTCAAACCATGGATCCAAAATGTCAAAATCTTCGTGGAAAAGTTTGGTAAAAGTTTAGTGCACCGCAGAATTTGAAAATTGCTATTATTAATTTAAGATGATATGAAAGTGATTTCATTTAAAAAAATAAATTTAAATAAATAAATAAAAGGTTGCTTATAGAAAAGCCAATAAGAATGAGGCAATGTGTTATTAGGCAAGCCTTATTGTAGGCTACCAACATGGTGATAATTACTTTCAAAAGGCAATATGAGTTCGGTAAAAGTGGGATGAATATTTCAATAGAAATTATAGCATTAATAACAAACTGAAATAACATCAGTTCAAGACTCCCGTGCCGGTCATTTCATCGAATAATATTTGTTTGAAGAACACAAAGTAAACTTGAAATTGACATAAAACCGAGTGAAAACAAAAAAATAAAAAAAGTGAGAGGAATGTGAAAGAAAGAATTAACTGAAAGAGGATAAATGTGAGAATCCAAACCCAGATTGACAGAGAAAGACTGGGGTAGCTCCGCCTTCATTTCAAGCTTCAGCCTTTTTCCATACCGGTACTTTCCGCTTCAACCTAAAACCCGAACACCTTGCTTTCTTTATCGAACTTGAAGGGCGATGACTGTCCGGCCACCGGAAATAACCTCTTCATGTCGACGCTAGCTGCCCGCAGAGACATTCCACCATACGACAAAATGTATTTTTCTTTCTAACTCTTTTGGGCATTTATCTATTAGTAATTTCGATGAAGAAAATAACTAATTTTTGTGGATAATACCGAACGAGGAAAACGTTGAGTCTTTTTTTTTTTTTTTGGGAGTGATTGTTTGCTTTCTTCGTGTTGGTTATGGTAGTGTTTTCTTGTAGCTACCAAAATTGATGCTAATTCAAAATTTTATTTAATTATTTTGAATTTAACTCTATTCTATCGGATTTATTTAAAGAAAAAAAAAAGTTAATAATTTTAATTTGATTCAATCCAAATAAAAATATTTTAAATTTAAATTAATTTAAATTTAAAATGGTTAAACGATTTAACAATATATAATAATTGATTTGATTTAAAACTTAACTATTTAAATTCTAAATAATATGACCCAAATTAAATTTAAGATTATAAATGACCAGATCTTTTTGATGAAAGTTTTGTAACAGTTCGAGTTTTTATTTGTTTATATTCATTTATTAAATTAGATAAATAATTATAAACAATATTTTAATCAAGTTGAAACAATGTTAGATTTATTTATATTTATAAATAATTTTGTTTATTAGTTATTTAATAAATTATTTAAAATTTGTTTATTGTTTGATTATAATATAATTAATAATACTATTATTTATATTTTATTTATTTGCTTATAATTCATAATGTTTGTGTTTTATTGTTTTATATTATTAATACTTTAATTTAATAATTTAAAAACATTTGTGCTTTGTTGTTTTATATTTAAAATAATTTAAATTTAAAAGTATTTGCATTTATTATTTTATGTTTAATAATAACTTAAATTTAACTTATTTGTTTGTTATCTTAAATTTATTTGTTTATTATTCATAAACAAATTTTTTTTTCAATTATATGTTTGTAAATGTGTTTGTCTAACGTTCATAAATAAATTTATTTAATTTAAATTAAGATAAAACACATTTAATTTTAAATGAATCAAACTCAAATAATTTTAAAAAATCTTAACGAACATGAACAAATTTAAAAATAAACGAACGAATACAAACAAGAATGTAAATGCTAGGTTTCGCTATTAAAACTAAAAGGAAGAAAAGAAGGGGTCTCCTGCTTAATGTATGAGATCAAGGAATTAATTTATTATGTTTGGAAATTATGTAAATGCAAAAGGAAAATTTCCAGGTGAAAGAAGAGTTGCCCAGAAATACATTGGCATGAGAATACTACAGCATTCCTTGCAGCTACTATTACGAGCTGAGATTCAAACTCTAAGCTTGTCCGGCTAGCGCATGGACCGTGACACTATCTCCTACTTAACAGACAGTTCTAGACTGCAAGAGGAAGAACAGAACATTTAACTACAAAAATGGTACTAGCAGAGAAGGTGACAAATCGGTAGTAGGTCAGAACAAATAATGTTAGCTTACTGTTTGCCACTTGTAGCAGTTTTTGGAGGAAGATTCACGGGCTGCTTCATGGACTTGCGCCTGTCATTGCCCTGTTGCGGAGGTAGCTACTCCAGTCGGAAATGAGATTCATCCAACTCCATTTCCGGTTTCCTTTTACCTTTTCCTTTTGCAGTGAACCATCAGTCACCTTCATCCACGGCATTGCTTGAAATGCCCTTTAACTTCTCTTGTTTTAGTCCGTCCAAACTGGAACCATTTGTCGAGGGACTGGGAATCTGAGCAGCCGCTGCTGTTGTGCTTGAAATTGATTTGTTAGTTGAAGGTAGAACATGAGTACCGGAATCGGTAGCCAACCTCTCTTGCGTGAGCTGTAGTGGAGCACTTGTGGCGGACTCCACTCGAACACTCACCTCCAATCTCGGTGCCAATATCTTTTTCCTCTTGAGTTTCTCCTGATCCTTTTATAAAAGACAAAATTGAAAACAAATACGCAAACAGCTATCAAGCTGAGAATATTTCAAAGAAAAGAAGCTGCATCTTTGACTACACACAGAAAAGGCAAGTCTGTCATCTCATCCCACTGACTGGCCAAAATCAGAAACAACAATCGATACAATAGAAGAACCATTAATGAATATATCTCCAAAAATAGAGAACATAGGCAAGTAAACGTCCAGCATCATCCATCCAAGACTGGTTCATCTGAAACCCTAAGAAGAATCATCAATATGCACTAGGTTGCTGTGCATGTTTGCAAAGAAAGGTTTTTCTAGACCTAGCTGTTTGTGTATTCATATCATGTTGGTGTCAGGGTATTTTATATTTATATAATTTTTTATATATTAATAATTCGTATTACATAGATTTTGAGACATTCATATATTCATGTTGTGTCATGTTTTAATTACATTTTCATGTCATATTCGAGTAATTATATCTAATATTGCCAGGTCAAGGTTTCTTGTTGCCGAGCCTAAGGAGAGCTTCAAATCTCATAAGAACATAAAAAATGTCAATCTGGATTCCATCCAGTCTGCAGAAGACGCACCGATTAATTGGAAAACATAAACACCCCAATAAATAGAATATATGCACCCACATATGGGCAAAAAGCAGAGAGGAGATTTTACTTACCTTGCATCTATTATACCTTGCTCTCCGTCTTTCCTTTGCCCTACAAACTGCACGTTTAATCTCATGGTTGTCCATCATACCATTAGGCCACAGCTGTGCAAGCTGCTCACAGATGGACGCCAAATATAAGATAATAACTTGGCAACGGAAAAAAATGGAACCGTAGTTGAGCATTAAGAACAATAATCAACAGCTTCACCACCAACAAACTAATGCGAAAGGACCAGTACCAAGACAAAGAACAAGAGATCTGTTCAAGGTAGCACCAGGAAAGATGCTCACGAAGAATATCACAAGATTGGTTAAAATTATTTGGAAAAGAACAACAGTGATAATGCAGGATGAATTCTATGGAATTCTATTGAGCAACAAGCAATTTAAATGTCATGTTTTTAATTATAAAAAAAGATGCAATTGAACGGGAAGACAGGGCAACTCTATAAGGGAAGGATACAAAAGATAAGAGAGAAATAGGGAAAGACAGGAGAGAGGGAGATAGAAGAGAAAAGTGGAGACAAAGCAGTCACATGCACCCTCCCCATCCAAACGGCAAGAGAGTGATACTATCAAAAACCATTGGGAAACAAAAACTGCAGAGACAAATTTGGCCACCTTCATGGACACCTAATGCCAGCAATATAAAGATTTTCATTATGACTACAGTAACTGTGGGAGTAGAGAAAGAAATGATAAGTGCCCAACCTCTACATAAAGCTTTCTGACTTGTGGAGCAGCATCTTCATCCACTCCCTACAACAATTAAACAACAAAAAAGCAAAGATAAGATTCATTGAGAAGATTTCCCAACAGAAATGAAATTTGGCTAAAAGTCACACTAGGACAAATGATTACATCAATATATAGATCATAAAGATCACAAATCTTATTCTCCAATGATGCATCCATGGTAAATTTCCTTCTAACAACTCTTTCTTCAGAACCAATCTCTTGAAAATCATCAGAAGCTCTGGTGTGTGGCTCCAATATCTGAAAAACAATTATGCAATTTTTTCATCAAGAGCAGCAAAATTTTCTAACTTCAGTTGATAATATAGGGTACTAACTATGAATAAGACGAAAGAGCATGATCTCATATAAGGGGATGGAGAGAAGAAAAAAGAGAATAAGGAGGAAAATAGTTATGCAATCTTGAATGAAGAAGTATTCAAACAAAACAATCCACATGAAAATAAAGAGGGATACAAAATGAAGAAAATAGCATGGGGCAAGAAGGTGAAAAAAAGGAATATTTTAATAGAAAGTGCAAGCCCTATTTGGAACACTGTACGTAAGAAAATGTTTGGCAGAATAGATGCTATATTTCATTATAGAGGGTAAAAAAAAGGGATAAAAGACCGTTGAATCAGGAGAAACTAAGAGAGGAAACAGAAATGAAATAAAATATAATAAATCAGAATAGGAAGGGGGGAGAGAGAGAGAGAGAGAGAGAGAGAGAATAAAACAAACCTTTGTCTCAAAAAGAGGAATTCTTGTATTTATCATCTCAACGACTTCCTTCTTTATCTGTTGAAATCTAGCATCTTTTTCTTGCTTTGCTGATGTACCCATGCTAATCATGACTTTGAGGTTCCTCTGCATCCAAAATATTCCATCAATATTTGTAGATATGTAATTTACAAAGATGAACCAAATTGGTAGAAAGACTTTACTGGAAAGGTTCATTAGGAGCAAACAAGAGGATTTATTCTCTCATAAAAATTAAAGATAGAAAGTAATGCATAAAAGTTTACATAGTTGGCCCTGTTCAATTAATTCTTTTCGCATAATGATGATAAACCACAAATTTGTCAGAAAACTAGGTCACATATTGGACAGCCACCAAACAGTCCTCAAGTGCTAAGGGTGTACAATAGGCTCCCCAATGAACTTGGATTATAAGTACAAGCAAAAAGTACTTCAAGATTTCACAAATTTGATTGCATGATTCAAAACCCAAAATATACGCACTAGTTTACATTACAAAGCCACTAAAATTTCGGTTACAATGGTCAAATTATGACATACCAACTTTTGCTCACTTAAACAAATCAAGATGCATCACGTGAATTAAAAGCAAAAGACATGTCAATGGAAAAGGGAGATTTAACAGAAAGTAATTCTAGAATTGAGAGCTACTGGTATTTCGGCATGCAATCATAACACAATAATATTCCACGCTCTTTGCAAACTAGCTCTAATAAGGGAACAATGTTGGAATTGCAATTGAAAATTTGTAAGACTCCTAAATAAACAAGGACAGATACCTTAAGTGTTCTTAGCTGTATTAAATGGCCAAGGATGCTCATAAGGCGATTTAGTAATTCCTTAGAAACTTTACCCTGGCTTGCCTGCTACAAATATCAAAATAAAATAGAAAAACTTAAATCTTTGCCTGAAGGCATCACGCTATTGAAACAAAACAAAAATCAGAAAATAGGCTATTTTACAGGACATAAAGTAATAACAGTCACATACCGCTAATCTAGCAACTTTAGCAAGCTTGACCTTTATTTCTCTAGGTAATCTCCTCTTAATCCCCTGGGATGAAGTATCAGCATCTTGATTTTCCATGGCATGCGGCCATGCTGTGATATTTTAGACGGGAAAGAAAAAGAATATTACTTTAAAAGGAACAATTAATAAGAACATTGTAAAAGAGACATATACACACTTACATTCTGCAACCATCTTCTCTAGCTCCCTAATGGCCTTTTCAAGCATGGAACTTCTTGGCCTAAGAATAGAACCATCCTTTTTCAGCATGTGTGAAGATTTCTGCATGATATATTATACATAAATTCAAAACCAATATGATAACTTTAGTATCAAATGCAAAAGTAGTTGCTAACATCTCCCTGATGAGCAATAATTTGGAACACCGCAGGAACCCCTACTCTAATATCTTGCACGACATGCATATGCACACACACTCATAAAGAGAGATATATAGGGCCCTTGAAGTTGCAAGTTTGTTTTCAGCAGTCCACATACTGCTCAAGTGAAATTTGAGGGGCTATAACAAATTAACTCAGAACTGTTTAATCATCCCTATCTCTAACTCTTATATGAAGCACGATTC
This sequence comes from Adansonia grandidieri, assembly GCA_038382065.1. Taxonomy (NCBI): domain Eukaryota; kingdom Viridiplantae; phylum Streptophyta; class Magnoliopsida; order Malvales; family Malvaceae; genus Adansonia; species Adansonia grandidieri. The sequence continues at coordinate 25,359 of JBBYHK010049395.1, read as the reverse complement.
TTTCAGTCAAAAAGATGTAATATAAATCTATGTCTGAGCTTTTATTGCTGAAATACATACACAAAAAGCCATCAAACTCATACTGTTTTCAGATATTGTAGGTTGTCATTAATAGAACCCTGTGTTCATGTCAAAACTCAAACTAGGTTATCAAAAAAATTTTACTAACAAGTTACTAACCAGACAATGGAAAATTGAAAATGGACAGAAAAAAAAAATTGAAGATTAAATAAATTAACTTACTGCTGTATGCATAGCATGTTTGCCATCAGAAATATTAACGTCTGGCAGTCCATGGATGCCATTTTTCTCTCTCAGTCTAACTGATTGTTCAAGATCATCAGCGTTGCTGATTGGTTTTCCATGTTGGGATTTGGATTGCACATAAGCATTTTTATCATGGTATTTCTGATGTAAAACATCAGAGGCTTCACTTGCATCTTTCAATTTGTTACTGACAACATTTTTTGAGTCCAGAAATCTCATCTTCGACTTTTCAATATGCTTCGCATCTGCCCAAGGTACAGAAGTATCACCATCTGAAACTTTCAAATATGAAGAAGAATCCAATGCTAGTCTTGCATCAGAAGATTTCTTCTTGGAAGAAACACCAGAAACTGATAATTTATTCTGAGCTTTTACATCCCCATATTGTTCATTTAATGCATTCAAATTCTGAGAAGAATTAGTATTATTATTCCCAATAGATGGTTCAGCCCTCCCTGCAGTCATCTTTGCTGCCTTTACATGTTTATTTTGCACATGACCATTGTCACTCTCACCGTGAGGTTTTGAAGCATCTTTTCTTCGCCTTTTTTTGGGCTGCTGGTTAGGTATCACAGGAGGTTCATCCCTTGAAAGGGGAAAAAAAAAAAAAAAAGGAAGAGAAATAGAAGAAATCAGAGAAGCAAAATTCAAAGAAATCAACTAATAATGACTTTCAACATGGAAAACGTATAATTTGATAAGGTAAATTAAAGTTAAATCAAGTACACTAGCTTTCGCACGTTGCAATGAGAAAGAAACATAAAATAAATATGATAAAAGGTTACTTTAGATAGGACAGGCAAGGGGTCCTTGACAACCACTACAGTAAAAACATTCATGATATCAGGAATTAAAGTTGCAAGCCTAACTGTGTACCCCATTTTGGTCTTCAAGCAAAATTTGTGCCCATTTTAAGAGAAAATCATTCATATATAACCTATCTTTAATTGATAAGAGATGTGTGGTTGCTTCTGGTATGTCATAGGATACATATGAATAGCCATCTAAACAAGATCATTACTAAAGCTTTGTCACCAACAATGGAGAAGAAGCAGAATGAAAACAGTCCAAAGAAACTCACACCTTTCCAACCTTCCCCTGTTAACAAAGAATCCATCATGTTTTATGGCTGAATTATCAACTTCAAAATACTCATCCTGCATAACAAGCATAGGAGCAACATTGTAAAGCAATAAAATACATCACATGTTCCTTGTTACAAGACGAATAGCACCAACTGCTGTTGCATAAAACCAGCATAGACAAGCTGAAATTAGAAAGTAATAGAGTTTAGTATTAACCAGCTCAGCATCATCAATAAAAGAATCTTCTGTATCATACTGATCATCATCTGGAGTATCATCCAGTTCTTCCTCAGCACTGCTATCTTTACCCTGGGAAAGAATTTAACTTCACATTAAAATAAATGATTCAAGTGCATCTCACAATGCCCGCAAACGTAATAAAACATGTAAATACCATGTAAAGACGTTCAATCTTCTCAATAACAGCACTGAAACGATTCGAAGGCGGTTCATCTTTAGCTTCTTTTTCCGCTGCTTGTCCCTAGATAATGCCAAGCACGATTAAGGATGGACGAAAAGGGGAAAAAAAAGGCAATTTCCAGATTTTCTTTCACTTTCCCACATTCTCTTGTAACCAAATAATACTAACACATTCAAAATATACCAAAAAATTCAAAGCACAATTTCTTAAATAAAACGCCACAAAACTACTAAGTCAAATTGCAAGCATACGTGCAAGAAAATTAAAAATGAATAAATTTAAATGTAAAAAGAAAATGCAATTACGTAAAAATAGGGATTGAAGAAGAGGCTCTTACTGGGGCGATCCGAGACTGGAGGTCGGGATGAGCATTGGGAGGTGGCTGAGGTGATGTCGCCGCCACAGCAGCAGCAGCGGCAGAAGAACCATTGGCCCGGTTGGCGTCTTTGACAAGCTTCCTCCACGAAACATATGCGGTCTCTCCTGGTCGGAGCTCAACCATGAAAACTTGGCGGTCACCAGCCTTCATCACCTTCGGTGCAACCATTCTCGAGGGCTCACCACCACCACCACCACCACCAGCACTCTTATCTTCCATCAAGAATTCCGGGCCCGAGTCAATCCAATTGTTATTCCTAGGGTTAATTAAAAAAAGAAAGAATATTCAAGAAGGCTCTAATTCAAGACCTAGATTGGGGGAATTTGATTGGGAAAGAGAGTGAGAAGGGAGTTGCGCGGGATGAAGAAAAAAAACACGTTGGTATTTTATTTTTCTTTTCTTCTTTGGGTTCATTAAACAAAAAGAAGTCTGTGGTCTGATTTGTTGGGAGCGGCAGCGGGGCCTTCACCACATTGTCAAGGTGCATGGCCTGGAGGCTAGAGCGACTGGCCACGTTGCCTGGTTCATAACGTTGAGATTGCGAGCAACGGATTGCATGCAAGATTAGGTTAAGTTTCGTTTCATTATTTTTTTATTTATTATTATTTAATATAATTTTAATTATTATTAATAAATTTAATTTTAATAATTTATAAATAAATTTTATAAATATAAATAGTATTAATAAATATGTTAAAAAAATTGATGAAAATTTAACTCATAAGATTAGCAACCTGATCGAAGATTCAACCGATCGGATTTTGAGTTTTGGTTAATTGATTGGATTGATTAATTTAGTAGTAATTTTTATATTTAAACACTAAGTTTAATGATAAAAAAAATTAGAGGAGAGATCTATTTTCATCAATATAAAACATTTTAATTTGGCATTTTTTAATCATATATTAGCATTTATTCAATGTTTAATAGAATAATTGTAAGGTGAAACTAAAAACCTCTTAGTTTAGTTGCCAAAAGCATGTTAAAGTTGATATGTAAGTTTGAGCTCAATTCAAAGCATTCAATTTCGCTTCTCTATTTATCAACAAAAAAAGCCGATAGCATATGTTAGTTTAGTGGATATGTTAAACTTGATATGTAAGTTAAATTTTCACTTATATTTTTTTTACAATTTTTTTTCACTTATAGTTAATAATTAGAGTATATATTTAACTCAACAGCATAGTCTTAATATAAAATTAAAAGGTTAAAAATTTCAAATGTCATTAATTACAAATAAATTTTAAAAAAATAATAATATATAATTGATTTTTTACCTGTTGAATTTATTTTTTTATTGATTTTTTACCGATTGAATCGATTTAGTATCGATTCAATTAATAATAAGTTCTAATATATACTGGATGAACAATCAATTTTTTGTTCAAACGATCGATCAGATGTCATTTTTTTAATCATGATTTGGATGAACCAAAATAAAAATTTCCTAATAAATTTTTTATATGATACAAAAGTGGATTATATCTTGTAATGAATGCAATTCAACAAATCCTTCTATTAACATTATTCTGTTAGTTTATTATTTGTATGAAAACGAAAAAAAAAAAGACAACAGCATAGCATAATCTTTCTTAAATTTATCTAAAGATTATGTAATCCGTTTGACTTAACTTAGACCAAACATAAGTATTTTTTTTTATGATCCGATCCAGGATAACTTACAAATAGGTTTAATCTTTCCCTTACCTATAGAAAATATTGGTAAGTTCAAAGTTGGTAACTAACTTAATGCCATTGAGCCTAAATACTACAAGCTTAGATGGGGGTGTATGTGAAGAACTCTTCTGAAACGCCATTTGGACATTTCACTCCACCATTGACCAAATTCATTGGCGCACGTATAATAGTAATACGGTACAGAAATGTTGAAAAAAATGCTTCACAACTAACTGCATGAAGCTGCATGGATGAAGTTGATGAGATTTACCTCCAAAGCAAGTAATGAATCGATCATTGCCTTAATTCAGAGCCAGACACACAAGATTCTTTTCTGGACAATGACATTTTCCCTAGTTAGAAGCATCCTTTCCTTGGAGGCAAGTTGTCATCAATCTAACATGCAGTCGGAGAATAACGTGATGATTAAACGATCAAAAATAACGAACGAATTGCTAGAATATCTCGTCTGTGCCAAAATGTTAGAATTTTCTCGCTCTCCATCCCTTGAACAATAATAAATGGGATTAATTAGCAGGAAAATTGATGTTTAAAACTTAATTGATTATAATAAAATAACAGGAGTTTGAATGATTTGATTATAATAAAACAACAGGAGTTTGAATGATTATTTAGTTTAAATTTTTTTATATTTAAGCCAAATTTTATTGAAATATTTATTTTTATATGAAAAAACTCTATTTGACGAAAATATTCATTTGAAAAAGAAAACTTTTTTTTGTAATTATATTAATAAATGATATTTTTATTTAATTTTAAGGACCATAAAAAACAATACATATATTTTAATATATAAATATAAAATAAATAAATAATTTAGATCAAATAGATTAAATTTTTTAAAGTGTTAATCTAAGTCAATCCAACTCGAACTATCAACGCTTTTAACATATGCTTTACTATTCTCACAAATTGTTTTAGAATTTTTTTTTCCTTTTTGGATATTGCATTGTTAAAAAAGATTTCCTATTTGACTATTTTAATTTATTGAAAATAGTTTTTAACACTTAAAAATTAAAAAAAAAAAATGGTTTGTCCCATGACACATGTATCATGGGTCATGAATGGCGGGGTTCATTTATTTCATGTGTCAATTACTCAATAATCTAATCTTGCTATCGAATAGATCATCGGTTAACATTTTAAATTTTATAAATAAGGTTAAAAAATTAAGAAGTGTATGTTTTTATAATAATCTTTTGTAAAATTTTTCATTACACTTACAAAAATATGTCATTCTATTAAATTTAGTAATAAAATTTTTAAGTTTTATTAATAATTTATCAAATAATTTTTCTTCTATCAATTTATAGAAACAAATTAATGTTAAGGAAAAAAAATCTGTAAAATTCATTTTATTCCATGCATTAAATTTGTTAAAAGAGTCAAATAATTTATCTAAATCGAATTCGAATTAAGTTAAATTATTATTTAATTAATAAAAATAAAATTTTTAATATTTTTTATAATAACCCAAGTTTTCGAACCAAATTAAATAAAGTTAAATTCGACAAAAAAATGGGGGTCCCACCAGATCATCAATGCCGCCAATTCTTCGGTCCATTATTAATGAATTAATGCACTTGCGTGTAATTTTAGAAAATTATAGGCTGTTTTGAGGATTATTTATTAAAATCATTGGAAAGTTTTTTTGATTTATATATTACTTTTATTTAGATTTAATAATTTAATAATTTATTTTTTATTAATATATTTTAATATATTATAATTATATTCAAAGTATTATATATTTATATAATATTTAAATATATTAATAATTCATATTATATAAATTTTAAAATATTTTCTATTCATATTATTTTTTATATCTTATCTTGTTTTGCATTATTTTTTAATTTATTTTTTTATAATATTTTACGTTTTAAAATCATGTAATGTCATGTTAATATCATTAATTATATTTTTATTGAATTTAAAGAAATTAATACATTAATTATAATTTAATTTTCTTTACAATGTATCACTGTATCTGGTGCAGCTCACTAGCTTTAATTTTTTCATACTCCAAAAATTTCAATCCAACTAAAAATTATGTATGTAGCGCTTACTTTACGTTATTATATGTTTAAGTAATCGTATTCTTAAAAAGAATCAATTATTTATCATATGTTTTATGTAATAATTAAATATTAAATATTTATTTTAATAATTTATTAACTATTTTTACAATAAACAATTAATTTTTAAAACATATAAATACATGAAGATTTTCCTAATTAATGTCCCTTGACATTTTTAAAGTTAATTAATAAGTTATTTATAATAATAATACTGTATTAAATGTAATTATTAATAATTTTATTTATTATTTTAATACATTATATAAAATTATTATTATGTATGTATAGTAATTTTAGCAGTATATTTGATTTATTATAATGAAAATATTAAGTTATATTTTTGGACTGTTTGATTCATCGAAAGGTTATTCCGTGAAATAATCTATTATAGTTTTATTTCAAAAAATTACTGAATAATCATTTTGAGCCTCTTATTAAATAGATATTTTAACTTTAGATAAAATAAAAAATTACTTCAGAAGATTCGAATCTTCTTTATATAATTCTATTATGCATATAATTATTTCATTTCATGATCACAAAATAACTATTTCATTTCATAAACTAAATATAAAGAATCACTAAAATTTTGTTAACAAAATTTATAATTTAATTTAATTAATTTATGTAATTATATTTATATTAAAAACACATTTAATGAAATTAAAATTTCAAAATATAAAATAATAGTTTCTTACAATATTTCTGTCTCTGTTTTTTTTTTCTTCCAATCTTATAATATTTCTCGAATTGCCAGCAAAAACAGACAGAACAAAATTTAAAAAAAAAAAAAAAATACAACACGGATGACAAATACAACGTGTGAAGACGGGAAGAGAAATACAACGCGTCCGGGACAAAACACAGATAACAAATACAACGTGTGAAAACGGGGAAGGGAAGAGAGTAACGTTGTCCCTGTCAAACAGTCAAATGGGTAGATTTTTCATCACCGAATCAAAAGTAGACTTAAGGATGTTTGTATATTTCAAAGCATCTTTAATTTTATTTAAAATATTATTATATTTTATATATAAACTCTCGTATATATATATATATATTTAATAATTTACGTGATATTTATTTATATTGTTTTTTATTATAAAAAGAGGGTAGGAAAGGTTAAAATTGATATTTTAATATCTGATCTTCCTTCTTTCAGGCCCCTCTCTTTTTGCTTTTCGTCTTTCGCTTTTTCTCGTTGCTGTAAGCTCTTTAGAGCGCCACCGAATTCTCTCTCTTTTCTCTCTCAAGAAAAAAAAACACGGAAAAACACTTTTCACTATTTATATTAAAAATTAAAAAAAAAACATAAAAAACGACCTTTTCTTCTTCTTCTTCTTC
>JBBYHK010049395.1:0-17984 GCA_038382065.1 Adansonia grandidieri | reverse complement strand
TTCTTCTTCTTCTTCTTCGGCCTGGTTCCTCCTCTCTAACTTTTACTTTCTCCATTTTTTTTTTCAACAGGTATTTCTTTTTACGTTAAACTATTTCAATGTATTATCCGTTTATTTTATTTCTTTTCACTTTATGTTTTTCTCTCTGCATTATTGTTTGGATTCTGAGATTAGGGGTTTTTGCAGATGGAGGGATTCTAGGGTTTTTTTTTTTTTTCGAGTTTCTCATAAGAGCGAGCTTTGACGGAGGTATCTTTTTAAAAAAAAACCTTTTAAAAGGTTTTATTGAGAACGATATGGTGAGAAAAATTGAGGTAAGGATTCTTTGGCGCTGAACTTGGGGGTGCATTGTTTCGGTGAAGGGGATATAATTGTTTATTATTATTATTATTATTGGGTCAAATTTGTGTTTTTGGTTTCTTATTTAGGTTGGAGTAATGAGTTTGCTGCATTGTTGATAATTTGTTTGGGAAGAACTGAGATGTGTTCGTGTGAGAACACAACTTTGGTTAACGAACCTTTGAGTGAAGTTGCTGCTGCAGAGCAACATTCACTCTCTGAGTCAATGGAAAACCTTGTGCTTGAGTCACCGGGTTGCATTATCATTGATTCTAATGGGGATTCTGCTGGTGAACCGGGTGAAGATGAAAATACTGGTCGTGAAAGGTGTAGGGATATTGATTGCAGAGATGGAATAAAGGGTGAGAGTCACATGGTGGGTTTTGGTCTGAAGGAATTGATGGTTAATAAATGTCATGACAGCACAGTTTGTTTGAAGGAAAATCAAGACAAAAGAGCCAATGGTTCCTTTTCAAAAGAATTGATAGGTGATACGTCTGGCGATAGTGTGATTTGTATGGAAAATAATCAGGGTGAACACGTGGGTGATTATGTTTTGAAGGAATTGATGGGGGATAAGGATTATGATATTGTGTTGTATTTCGAAGAAAACCAGGGTGAAAGTGTGGATGATTCTGGTTCAAAGGAATTGATGGGTGATAGGTGCAGGGATAGCACAGTTTATTTGAATGAAAATCAGGGAGAGAATGTGCATGGTTCTTTTTTAGAGGATTTGATGGTTGGTGAGCGTGGTGATAGTACAGTTTGTGCCAATGAAATACAGAATGAGAATGTAGATAGTGCTGGCACAAAGGAATCGATTAGTGATAAGGATGGTGGTTGCACAGTATGCTTGAATGAAAATCAGGATGAGAATGTGGATGGTTCTGGTGCAAAGGGAATGATGGGTGATAGGTGTGGTGATACTGTGGTTTATTTGAATGATGATCAGGGTGAAAATGTGGATAGTTGTAGGCCTTGGGAATTGATAGGTGATGGTTATACTGCAGTTTATTCAAATGAAAATCGGTGTGAAAATGTAGATCCTTCTGGTTCAAGGGAATTGTTGGGTGCTAAGAGTGATGATCATGTGGTTTGTTTGAATGAGAATGAGGGTAAGATTGATGTTCATAATTCAGAAACTGATCAGTTGTGCTTGAAAAACAGATTATCTTCAAGTGAGTATGGTCCAACTGCCATCAATGGATCTTTAGGCTTGTCTCAGGATGAAAATTTCACTTGTTTGAGCAGTGACTCAGAGATTTCTGCAAAGTGTGAACGTCACATGAAAGGCAACAACGAAAATGTGGTTGGCTTGAAAAAGGAATGTATGTACAATGAAGGTGGGGTTTGTTTGACTGAAAATCAGGATAAAATCGACCATCACAACACAGAAAATGATGCTTCACATGATAGTGAAATGCCATCAGAACTGGAAACAGTGACTCCTGCACCAAGAAATTGTGTTAAACAGGATAAGCGGAAGGATGAGTGTGTTAGTGGTTCCATTCTGCAAGAGATCATGGTAGATTTGGGAGAGAAGTGTGAAGAGAAAAATGAGGTGGTAAAAAGGACTAGCACTGATGTTCTGAATCATATATTGCCTTCACAGAAAGATAAAATGCCCTTTGATTTAATAAATGTAACTGGTGAACACAGGTATACGGACAACACTAGCAGTTCTTGTCCCTATGTGGAAGTAGCTATGGAAGAAAAACAAGAGATATTAGCTGAGATTGAGACTAAAATTTGCTACCAAATGCCATCTGTCCAAGATAGTAACTTGCTTTCAGAATCAATAGCCATTACTGGTAGCAGTGGTGATTGTGCTCAACAGAATGACGAGGAGGATAGCAACACTCTCAAATGTCCTGCTCAGGATAGGAAAGGTTGTGCTTCATCCATGATAGAATCTGACATGTCCAGTGAGATATCAGCTTGTGCTGAGACATTTTCCAATTTACAAGGTGCAGGTGATTCAGAGAGTAGTTGTGACTGGCTTAACCAGAAAGATGATCTGATTAGCAGTGATCTCTCATTTGAAAGTTTTAATAAAGCTTTAGAAACTAAAAGTAATGATGATATATGTATTGAGTTATTGGGTTCAATGGGTTGCGTAAGTTCATTGGGGACATTACATAGGGCTGAATCATTGCGCACAAAGCAGAATGCACAAACTGATAGTAAGAACATTAATGTTCGATCAGGAGATGGTGTTGCCAAGGTTTTTGAGGAGAGGATTGATGTTGTTGCAGGTACAAAAGTTGAGATTTCCAGTGAAATAATAAATGCCAAAGCAACTGCCTGCAGCTCGAAAGGGGATTCGTTTGAGCTCAGTGCAAACCCTTTTTGTGATAAATCAGCTTCCTTGTCTTGTCAGCCATTTGATGCTGTTGAAAATGGCTTGTCTGGGAGGTTGGATCCATCTGATCTTTTGACAAAGGATGCTTGTGCTGCAATTAGTTCTAGCAGTTCAATTGACTGTTCCGGACAAAGAGTAAGTGAAGGAAAGGATGTTGTCAAGGCTGATTGTGTTTCAGAAACTAAACATCATGTTACAGCATCTTCCTCTTCTCTAAGGGGCAGCCGAAAAAGGAAATCAAGTCGAAAGATTCATAGAGAAACTAGGAACTGCAGGAACAAAAAGCTGCAACAGCCACACGAAAGTATAGAATTTCTTTTTAAAGCTTCAAGAAGAAAAAGAAGCTGTTCATCCAAACCAGGTCGTTCTTCCATCTGGGGATTGTTCAGTAATATTACACAATTTCTTGAGCCATATTATGACCCTGGGTGTGATGAAGTGACAATTCAAGAACCATCCAATGCTAGGGGTTACCAAGGAAATGGGAAACGAAGCAAAAATCGATCTGGTCAAAACAGAAAAGGTTCAAGTGGGTTAAGTGACACTTCAACCAGTTGCCTGCGTTTTAGGATTAAATTGGGCAAGAAAGTTGCTCCAAGTAATCTGAATAGTGTGGTTGCAGAAGTGGTTGATCCCTCTGTTTCTGTTGATACTTGTTTTAGTAATTATGGAAAGGAAGCCAATTTACAAGCTCCAAAATTGGCCAATTTTCTTGAAGATAAAGTAGGGGAACTAGGTACTGGAAGTCAGTTTCTATCCAAGGAGGACCAAGAAAAGGTGAAAAAATGCTTAGATGCTTCTATTTTGGATTTAAAACCAACAAATAATGTTTTGGGGAGTGCTGAACATCTTGAAAAGTCTGCTGAAGATGCTGCAGGTGATTACATTGTAAGTAAGTCAGATGCAGTGGCTGAAGTGTCTGGAGAAGCAATACAGAACAAGTATTTGGATTCTGGAACTTCACCAGATTCAGAAATAATCAATTCAATCCCTGATGCCCAAGGTGGTTTAATACACCGAGAAGAGTCGCATGATCCTGTTTCAAATACTTTTGGTGCTCTTGCTTTTCCTGGAGGCGTTAAGAGTAGTAAGGTTAGCAAGAGAGGAAAGAAGAATAATCATAGATCTCCTCGTGCTGCCAGCCTAAGGAAACCTAAATCGTCAAAGAATTGTAGAGGCAAAACGAAAACAAGAGGCGATGAATTTGTTTCTATCGAGCCTCTTACTTCATCCACTGCTGAACATTCTTCAAGAGAAAATGGGCTTGGAATTTCTGAAGACGCCATGAGAGTGGAAATTATTATGGATGCGAAAGCACGTTGTAGTACTCATGTTCCAGATGCAAAGAACATTAAAAATTTGTCATCCTCTAAATACAACCGGCTTCAACTTTCCAAAAGTTCAAAATCTCAGGAAGTGAGCAACGGAAGGTCCAGAATCTCTGGTTCAGTGAGTAGCAGGAAAGGAAATGCTTGTAAGCAGAGGGAAGATGAGTTGATGTCAGGTATTAAGAGCGAAGTAAAGGAGAGAGGCTCTATTGAAGAGATTGTAGCCAGAGGAGGGAAGCACCCACTAACAGGTACTGGAGCTATATGCGAACTGTTTTCCCTTCTCAGTTCTTCTTTTGTTATTATTATTGTAATCTCTTCAATCTTTTCAGATATTAGTTGCCATTCTTATTTCCTTGCCAATGGGGTAAATTTTGTATTAGAAGAAATTGGTGTTTGTTGTAATTAATTTTACAATAGTTGATGCTGCAGGAAATCATATTTCAGATGATATTGAGAACTCATATACTGGCAACGGATTTGCATCTCCAGACACGGTTAATGTTGACTTGGTATCAGATGGTGCCATCGAGCAGCGCGCACAGCCTGATAATGCTTGGGTGCGTTGTGACGATTGTCATAAATGGCGGCGACTGCCAGTTGCACTTGTAAAGTCAATTGATGAGACATGCCATTGGTATACTATCTTGCATAGAACTCTTTATCATCTTAGAGTGCGATTTATGTGAAAATTGTTATTCGATGAGTGTTTTTCCACATTTGTTTTGTTGTCTCTTAAATGAATGACCACAGTCAGTAACTTGGTCAGAACACATCTTGGATATAGGATGGATCACTTTTTCAATTATTTATCCACAAATCTTCCAATTGTAATGATCAAATTGTTATTTACCTATGGATCTTGCATATCATAATCACTCGATTTATGCTTTTCTCATCGTTGTTGTGGTACTTGTGAAATTAGAACTGGATGTTGCTTCTTTTGAATTTATGGAAAATGCTTGGTAAATATATATACATTTTTTCTGGGGTGTAATACAGTAATTTATAAGATAATTGCCACCATAAGTTTCACTCTCAAAATTCTAACCGATGCATGTTACTGGTCTACATAAGGCAACTTTATGAACTCTTAAGTCACATTTTACTCAAGTTAAATCAGGATGCTTTTAACATCTATGATGAATGCTTTTTTTTTTTTTTTTTTTTTTTTTTTTTTTTTTTTCTTAAAACAAAAAGAAAGGGGGGAAGAAACATTACTATATTTGCAACGGTCTGCTCTCTTCACGGTCAGATTTTACCTTTGGGCCATCCTTGATAGAATGGAAGTAATCGATCCTTTCTTAGGATTTTCCACTGCCTCTTAAAGTTTTAATGGTGGAAGTTGTAGGAGAATGATACGCTGTATCCTTTCTGTTTTAAGTCCACTGTTCATAATTGGAAGATTTCTTTGTGCTCTTAGTATTCCTTGGCCCTTTAGAATGTTTGTATGGAAGACTTGATTGAGCTGTAGTGCGTGTGGCTTGTTGCATTTCACCTAGGCCTAACGCATGCTCGACCGATTTGTAGAAACAGAATAGGGTGTTCTTCTAATGTTGTAGTCTTCATAAAACGCGGCATCTTACTATCTGATCAGATGTTTTCTCTGCTGGCTTATCTATGTTCTATAATATGTTTTCCATTTCAAAGTGTGTTCTCATTTTGTATCTTTTTATAAGTGTTACCGTGACAGTCATTTAGATAAATAGAAATTATCCATTTTCTTTTTTCTCATGTTTGTGACCTATCTTTCTAAGGCATTGGTGGTTTTTATCTGGTTGCTCTGGTAAAGGCACTGTATCTTAATTTGAATTTGTTTTGTCATTTACTTGGAAGGATTTGTGGGGACAACGTGGATAAAAAATTTGCTGATTGCTCAATCCCTCAAGAGAAGTCTGATGAAGATATTAATGCTGAGTTGGGCATATCAGATGCTGAGGAAGATGGTTGTGATGGTTTAAACTATAAGGAACTGGATAAAGGATTCGAAAATAAACGTGTGACAGGTATAGTTGTTGCTGTTGATAGCCAAACTGCATGAATGAACTTTAGATAGAAATGTTTTAGTGCAATGATTTTCTTTTCTTGTGCTCCTTCCCTCTTTGATATTCAATTCTCACTTTCCAATTTATTGCAGTGCCAACACCACCACATTTTTGGCGTATTGATAGTAACAAATTTTTGCACCGTGGCCGTAAAACTCAAACCATTGATGAGGTCTAAACCTAACTTGATTTCATTAAATAGTTATATGCTATTTAGTCTGCAGTTAGGTTCTTCATTCTTGCTAGTATAATCATTCCTTGTCGTTGTAATGCTAATAATGGTTAGAGGCTTCCTCTAGTTACTCAAGATGAAAAAATAGGTAGGACTGTAAGATGGAACATTTTGGTTTTAACTAATGGCAGGTACTTCTAAAGATTATTAAATAACAGCAGTTTGAAGATCTGGTTGTCATGATTCAAATAAAATGCAACTCAGATGGAGATATTATAGGAAGATGCATCTATGGTTATTAAAGGTAGTATGAGTTTATGTGGAAGCACATTAATCGTTTCAACTCTTGCAATTTGTAAATCTTGTTTATTTCCACCTTTTCCTTCCTAAAGGTATTAGGCTAAAATTACACGTTTAGTCACTAAAGTTTTCACTATAGTTCAACTATAGTTCATTTTGGTCACCCCACCATTAAAAATGACAATTGATCACTAACATTTCAAAATTTTATTTTCATTGTCACTTAATCGTTAGAAGCTAATGGCCGGCATGTCAGATGATGTGGTAATGCCATGTCTGCCAACTGTTAGCTTCTATGGTTGAGTGACCAAAAAATTAAATTTCTGAAACCTTGGTGAACAAATCATGATTTTTATAGTTGGCGGCCAAAAAAAAAAAAAAAGAAGAATTGCAAAAAATTTTGTGATTAAACATGTAGTTTACCCAAGTTCTTATGCTGACTAAGTGAACTCGTATAATTTCTAAGTTAGTTTTATTTATCAAGGAATTGATCAGCAGATTTGTGTTCTCCAACTCTGTTTCTTCTTCTTCCTTCTTTAGGGAGATGTCATGGCAAGTATTTTCTATATTTTAACTACTTTGACATCTTCACCTGTTATAGTTTAACGTGTAGGCTACACAAATGAGGTTCGACTTTTTTCATTATTTAATCTCCCCTCCTAGTCCTTGCTGAAACTATAATTTGATCCCAAGTCCTGGATAAACGGTCTTTCCGTTAAGTTTGTTGACACCTTTCTCTCCTTGCTTTAGTTTATCTTTCAATCTGTTAGAAAGATTGGTATACAGCCTTTCACTAAATTGGGCAAAACGAGCTTAAATTAACTTTTTTCTCTAATTACGTTGTCTTATTATTAGGTTGAGATTGTTTGGGCCTGTGTTTTTGCAATTAACATTTCAGTTAAATTTTACGCAGATAATGGTTTGCCATTGCAAGCCTCCTGCTGATGGTAATCTTGGTTGTGGGGATGAATGCCTAAACCGAATGCTGAACATTGAATGTGTTAAAGGCACCTGTCCATGCGGGGACCTTTGTTCAAATCAACAGGTTCTTCCATTGTTTTTAGTAAATGAAAATGAAAATATTTTTGCAGTATACATTTTCTGTGCCTGTGTTTCTGAGAGGATTTTTTTTTTTGGAAGAGAATGATATTTTATTTGAAATGTCTATTTTGCAGTTCCAGAAGCGCAAATATGCAAAGATGATGTGGGACAGATTTGGTAAGAAAGGTTTTGGGCTGAGGATGCTTGAGAATATATCTGCTGGCCAGTTCCTTATTGAATATATTGGAGAGGTAACCTAAGATTTGTTTTATATGATCTTGTTGATAAGGAAGTAACAGCCTTGTTGAAATTATTGTCAAATTCAAGTCATGGCCATTTTAGATTAAATTTTTGTATTTGTTTAAGCAAATGATACCTAAACCCCAGTCATAATAAAGATTGTTACTGAGGCTTCCACCTCTTATGGTGCTGTTCTGTTGAAAGCACTATCAAATATATTGTTTGGTGGTGCTTATTCTGCCAATCCATTTAACAGTATATGAAGAAGTTTAAAATGCATATGATGCTGATTCTAAGGTCTAGAATCCTTTCTTATATTTATAAATTTACCAATGGGATTTCAATTCTGTGGTTCATCAGGTGCTTGATATGCAAGCTTATCAGGCTCGGCAAAAGGAGTATGCCTCTAGGGGTCAGAGGCATTTCTATTTCATGACATTGAATGGCAGTGAGGTTTGTATAGTAAACTTTACCTTTTAAAATTTTTTCTAGTTATATTTTACAAACATAATTTGACTATCAAATAGCATATGATAGCACAAAAGGAAATTGCAAATGAAGAAAATATGCAACTCTTTATTGCCTGTATTTTTTTTTTCGTTATTTAATTCTTTAGTGCTTAGTTTTTGTCTGTGCACATAACAAGAAACATAAATTTGTTCGTTATTCTTATTTACCCTGTAGATTGTATTCATTATTCATGATAAAACCTCTTATAACTGGGCATACTCTGGAGAAGAGGAGGTGGTTTCCTTGACACTTTAGGTTTGGGTTTCAAATCGCCCTTTATTTGCCCTTGCAGCCCTGTGTTTGCTGCAGATTTCTAATTATCCTTTTGTCCTGAATATGTTTTCATTTTTTTCTCAGTTTCTTCTGTGTAACATTATAGTCTATTCTGTTGTATGTTTTTGCTGTCGATTTATACTTTGACGCTTTATTTCAAGGATATATTTTCCCTTCTTCCAGGTAATAGATGCGTATGTCAAAGGTAATTTGGGGCGCTTCATTAACCACAGTTGTGATCCCAATTGTCGTACCGAAAAGGTAAATGGGATTCTTAGAATGTGACCCTGGGCCTTTTGTTATCAATCAGTTAATAAGAGAATGAGATTCCTTTTTCCTAATAAAATAAATTAAATGGGACTATAACGATCTGCTTTTATTGTGATTGGGACGATAGATGATGGAATCTTTTGCTGAAATGTCTGCTTTCCATTACTTTTGTAATTCAAGGATACCTCCGCTACACGGAACCCTTTGTTAGGTGGGAAAGTTTATTTTAGGGATTGCTCTTTCTAACTTTTCTTTTGGAATGTGATTCGCCAAATCCGCTAGGAGCATCCTGGTCATCTTTTCTATTTTTTATGCTTTGTTGGTGACTATGGGCTTCAAAATCATTTTTGATAGTAATAATATATTAATGTATTAACTGTTAATGTCAAATATTAATATCAAGCTTGCAATAAATTTAGCTTCTTTGATTTCGTTTTTTTTCTCCTGCTGACCTATGTAGCTTTAACTGTCTGAATTTGGCAACTACTTTGGGTTTGGTTTCCATATGCCATTTGGTGAATCATATTTTAATTTTTTTAATGTTTGTGTTCCATGAATATAAACATGGTTGTCTTGTTTTACTGAAATTTGCTTCTCAAAGTATGTTTTTTGAGCATGTTCGTTTCCTTTCGAGAAGGTTTAACCTTTATTCCCATTGTTTTTATCATTTTCATGAGCAGTGGATGGTGAATGGAGAAATTTGTATTGGACTATTTGCTTTGAGGGATATAAAGAAGGTATGCCTGCATAATATGTTGTTGATGCAAAGCTTAGCTGTTGCATGGAATCTCGTAATTACTCTTTTTTTTTCTTTTCCTTCTGGTTTGGTTTATGCATGCAACTAAAAAAAAAAAAAAAAGTCATGTTTGGTGCTTAATATACTGAATTCCTCGAAGTTGATATATTTAAGAGTTTGAACATCATTTGGGGTGCTTACAAGTTTATAATTCCTTATCTGGTGATTTTTGGGAAGTAAACAATAGAAATTGAAGCATGATGGAGGTTGAAAATTTAGGTGTATTGAAGGTGGAAAAATAATAAGGTATTTTAGGTTTCAAAACATTTATTCTATATATTGAAGAATAAATTGGATATATATATATATATATATATATATAGAGGGTGAGAGAGAGAGAGGGGGGGGTTTCTTGTAGGCTAAAATTATCTCTAAGCAGGAGCAAAATAAATAAGGATCTAGCATTTTGATTAAATTCCATTTGATCACATTTACTTCACATGACTGGTTAATTTATATTGGAGCATAAGTTACCATGTTGATCTTGTTATGAACTTTTAGGCCTTTATGGCCCCAATTACGTCATTATTTTCATTATTGTTGATGCATGCAACCTTAAGAAACTGGCATAGTCTAAAGATGCTAGTTTACAACACATATATTCAATAATAGGTGGTGGTGTTTGTGATACTAAAAAAATTGCTAATATTATTATCATATATATATATTCTATCTATGTTTGTCTTGTCTTCTTGTTGCATGCATGAGAAATCATTTGTTATATGTTAAAAGCTTGGTGTCTTTGTCAGGGTGAAGAGATTACATTTGACTACAACTATGTGAGGGTATTTGGAGCTGCTGCCAAAAGATGTCATTGTGGTTCATCTCATTGTCGGGGTTATATAGGTGGTGATTCACTTGGTGCGGAAGTAATTGTTCATGATGATTCTGATGAAGAATCTCCGGAACCTTTGATGCTTGAAGATGGTGAAACCTGGAATGGTTCTGCAAATGTTGTATCTAGATCTAGTTCCCTTGGTGGTGCAGAACAGCAATCTGTGGAGCATGTAATAACCGATGGTGTGATAAAATTGGAGAATATGCCAGAAGCTGAGGGCTCTAGATACCATTCTGCTTCTGCCTCTTCTAATTTGAACAGCTTAGTTGACATAGATGATTTGAAGGGAAATTTCCAATTACCTATTCAACCTGAAGAAGTTTCCCCTTTGACAGCTCCTTGTGTAGCTGTTCAGCAAGATGATACCACTGAACAGAAGGCTATGGAAAAAACCTCATTTTTCCTTCAGAAATTAGATGCTTCTCTAAATATATCAGACAACAAATTACCTGACATAGTTGGTGCTAATAAGAAGTCAAAGTTCAATACAGCTGAAGACAAAAAGGTTCCTCCAAAATCACGCCCCCTGATGAAGACTTCTCGTTCATCTGGCTCTATTAAGAAGGGGAAAGTTAGTAGTAATTCTCTGAATGGAAATAAGGTTCAGTTAATGTCTAACAAATCTCAAGTGCCTTCTGTCAAGCCCAAAAAATTCTCAGAAAACTCTGGTGCTAGCCATTTTGAAGCAGGTTAAGAATGCCCTTTTCTTAGAATGAGACTGCTGTGTAGTTTTCTATTGTATTGATGAATCCATTTGGATGCTTGCAGTGGAGGAGAAACTTAATGAACTGCTGGATTCTGAAGGGGGGATAACAAAACGAAAGGTTAGTGTTTTAATTAATGAACTTAGTAAATTTTTAGATTTAGCAGATATTTCTTGCTTTCATCGTTTTTGTGTTTACTATATGGTTTTGTGCTTTGACATCTTCTAAAAGTCATAGTGAGATGTTACTTATTTTGATGAGGAGATAATGCTGGCTTCTTGCAATGCAGCATACTTCTTTTTTTCCTTTCAAATTTTTATACCGGATTATATTTCTCAGGCATTTTGATTTCTGACAGGATGCTTCTAAAGGCTACTTGAAGCTTTTGCTTCTCACAGCAGCTTCTGGTGATAGTGGCGATGGTGAAGCTATCCAAAGGTCAATTTAATTTCTCTTCATTTATAAGCCTTAAAAATCATTATATTTTGTGCTCATGCTATATAAATATCCAATCTTTGATTCTAGCTTTCTTGTTGTGCAGCAATCGGGAGCTTTCAATGATTCTTGATGCGCTTTTAAAAACGAAATCACGGGTTGTGCTGACCGATATAATTGACAAGAATGGTAGCGTTTCCTAACTGTTGCTGCACAGCATCCGATGATAAACACATTGCTGCTGTTGCTTCTCTATTGATATGCAAATAAATGGCTGTTGCTTTGCTTTTCAGGTTTGCAGATGCTACACAACATAATGAAGAAATACAGAAGGGACTTCAAAAAGATTCCGATTCTTCGGAAACTTCTAAAGGTGCAGTGCTGGAAACCATATTGCATTATAATTTGTTGTGATTATATAATCATACTTGTGAATTTGCATGTCATGCCTTGTATCGATTCTTGGAAATATAAGATGCATCATAGTATTTATACTAAATGGTAGTAAAAAATATGGAAATTATTTTCCACTTTTCCTGTTAGGGGAAAAAAAAAATATTGAGGAAAACATTCATCATCATGGTTTCATTGCTTCTTTCTTTTAATAGTTTTAAGGAACCATAGTATTTGAATTAGATGTATTTCACTGCTTGATGAAATGGTCAAAATGCTTTAGTAGTTTGTTTTTAAGGAAAAGGGAAAATACTTCGGTAGCAGAAAGTTCACCGGTATTTTGAAATTGAAGGATGAAAACATGTTGCTGCCTGTTTAAGTCAGTGTTAATGCAGTTAGATCATAAGTTTTCCTTACCTCTTTCAAGTAATTGCCTTTTTTGGATAATCTTCGCTTTCATTAAGTGCAAAGGTTGTTTACTTAAGCTGCTGAACTTTAAGGCAGATAAATGTTGCAGCCCAAGGAGGAGGTTCCTTTATGTAGGAGAGAAATTTAGAAAACATAGCGGCAGTGTGAATACTTTACTTGTCTCCAGTTTGCCTCTACTTTTCATGGCAGAAAGACTGTGCTTGGTAGAGCAAAAAAGTGGAAAGATGGAGAGGAGAGGGTGGAAAAGTGAAAAGAAAATGCAGTTTAGATTTGCATGGTAGAAAACATAAGTGAGAGGACAGAGAATAGAAAAGATGACTTCTTTTCCCCCTAACGTATAAAACCGAATCATTCCAAGTTGGAATGATAAGAGGAGAGAAAGTGAGAGAAACTTAACTGTGCATGTTTACAAAATTATCCATATTTTTTTAATTGTATTTTTTATTTTAACTTATAAAGGGTATAATGGTAAAATAATATAATTTTCATTTTTTTCTCTCTCATTTTTCAGTTCTATAAACCAATGGGTGAAAAAAAAATTACTTTTCCTTTTCGCTTTTTCATTTTTCCTACCAAGCATGCTAGGGAATGAAAAAATACATTTTTCTATCTTTTCACAGTTCTCTCCTAACAAATTTCTATCTTTCCATTTTTCTATCCGCTCAACCAAGCAAAGCCAAAGTGTCACAAGATTTATTGAAAATGCAGTATACATTCATTTTTATGTAAAAGATGCAAGTCTTGCACACAGTGTTTTTGATAGTAGCTTCCGTTATGAATATGATACCCTTTTTTTTGGGGGGGGGGTACGTTTAACAATCATACCTTGAATAACTAAAGAAGTCAATTGGAGACAATTACTGCATTTGATCTATGAGTTGCATGTTTAACTGGGATATATATATATATATAATCAAGGCGAAGATAGAAATCAATCAACTAACTTTATGATATCAGTCAGATTTAAGCATGATTCTATCTGAATATTTCATTGTCTTTGGACAATAAAAAAAGATTGCATTTAGGTCCGACGAAGATTTATTATCCTTAAGCTGGTATCTGGAACCTGGAATCTTCAAATTATGATGACAAAGTGTCACTTATGTGAACTGGGAAATAAATTAGAAAACTCTGTAAACATTTGATAAGACTACAGCTTGCAACTTCTTTTACAGGTTTTAGAGTATTTAGCAACGAGGAAGGTACTTACGCTGGAACATATTACTGGAGGTCCTTCCTGTGCTGGAAGGGAGAGGTTAGAGGACATGCTGATTCTTGTTTGATTGAATATGCTTTTGTGTCTTGTTTATTCTCTTTTCCTGAAAACTATACTTTCTCATGCAGCTTTTTGGAGTCGATACTGTCATTCACAGAGCATGATGACCGAAAGGTATCTTCTTGTTCATTATTGTTTAGTTTTTGAAATTTTATATAATATGCTTTATATTACTTTCTTTTTTTTCCCCCATGATATGTATATTTCGGAGGGAGCTATTGCTTATGACTTTTAGCTTTTTTATTTTGTTATTTATGGACTAAACTTATTTTCTTGAATAGCTTTTTCTTGGGTGAATATCAGATATAATTTGTTAAACATGCCTTACAGGTCCATCAAATAGCCCGAAATTTTCGAGATACATGGATTCCAAAACATGTCAGAATTCACAGGTGTTTGGACTGTAACAGGGTTTCAGCATCAAACAATCTTTGGCGTGACCGGCCCATAATACCTACTGAAGGAATTAGTTGTATCATACAATCTGCGGTTGCACCAACTTTGGCGGATACTTCCCGTGCGGTTTGTCCCTCATCTTCTGCAGATGTTTGCCAAACCAATGGCACCAAAATTCGCAAGCGTAAAAGCCGCTGGGATCAGCCGGCGGAGACAGAGAAAATTGATTCACAGTCACCAAAGAAACTTGAATACAGCCCATTACCTGTTTTAGATCAATCAACAGCAGATCACATACAGAAGATGAGTAGATGGGATAAAGACAGTCGGGACTTTGTTTGCAAAGGCGAACCAGTTAATGTTTTCAATGGAAGGCACGGTTTCCTGGATGATGTTCCACCAGGGTTCTCATCTTCCCCCAATGCATCATTGGTTTCACCTACTGCTGCATTGACTGCCACTAATTTCCCTCAGCCAAAAATTTGTCAGTTGAAGTGTCCAGATACAATTATTGCTTATCCACAGAAGAGATTCGTTTCCCGTTTGCCGGTCTCATATGGAATTCCCTTGCCCATTTTGCAGCAGTTCGGATCACCACGGGGTGAAAGCGTAGAAAGTTGGGTAATCGCCCCTGGCATGCCTTTCCACCCTTTTCCACCTTTACCTTCATCTCCATGCCCCCATGATAAGAAACAAACTGCACCTGCTTGTGCTGATAACTCCATTGCAATTAACAAAGATGCAAAAGAAGCATGGCAGGACAGCCGTCAACCTGCCACGAGCTCTCCCAATGAAAACATTCCTAGCACCGCCGGTGGTAACCAACCAGAATCAGACATTCCAGGTACTTACATCCAACATACAGTTAAAAGAAGTAGGGAATCATCTTATTATGATTTGGGTAAGAAATACTTCAGACAGCAGAAACGAAAAGGGGGGCCTCCATGGTTTAAGTCTGAATGCATTGGAAACAACCAGTATAGCAGGTAAGACATGCTGCATGGATGTAGGAAATGTAAAAAATGATCTGCGAAATTCTTGTTATTCAGATGATATATAAACCTGTGGAGTTGGAGAAGAAGGCTGCAATGATTTTTATCAGCAACCACAGCACCCAAATCAACATTGATTTATAGGATTTTTTTTGTTTTTTGGTTAAGTGAGAAGTACTCGATCTCTTTCATATTTAAATGTATTCTCTTCAATTCCTGGCTTTCTGGGTTTATGTCCCAATAGAAATTTGTAATTTTATTCAATTCTCGACTTGAAATTAATTAACCTCAGGTTCTCTTGAAGTAATTTTATTCGATTCCCGACAGAAGTGTCCGTGCCTTATAATTTACTTAAACACGAAGGAACAAAATTGTGTTGCTCAAAGATACTATTTGAATATAATAAAAAATATAAAAGATTATCTAAGTAAAATGGTAAACATCCTGTGTACTTCGATCATTTTGATTAATAAATTATCAAACAAGAATATTTAATTGATCCATGATAAGAAAAACCTAGTGCTTATGATAAGAAAAACGAAGTTCGGGGGATTTTTATTTTTATTTTTTAATTTTATATATTTAGTTTTGAGTTTTATAAGATGCGATGTAAGTGGTCTACTATTTAATTTGATATAGTTACAACAAAGATTTTCAATCGTAAAAATCAGGTGCAGCTATAAAAAGAACTTCTACTTTCTCAGTAATTTGTTGTAAAATAATCTTATTAATTTACTCAAATAATATTAAATGCGATTTACTTTTCAACATAATTTTTTTTTAATATTTTATTTTTTTCACAATAATATCTATTTCTAACACTTAAAAATTTCAATCATAATTTCTCATAATATTTTTTATAATTTTCAATTTTCTTACCAGAACAATAATGTCAAATTACGAATCCCGAGTTTTAACTCAATTGATTTATATAATCATCCTTAAGAAGTGTCATCCAACGAATATGAAGTTTGAATATCAATATCTGTAACTTTTTCTTTATCACCAAAATACATCTTTTATATAAAATAATAATAATCTACAATTAGATATAAAGAAAGTTATATGGGTTATTTATATTTTATGTTGCTGAACTTAGCATTAATTTTTATATTGGTCGTAAACATTTAATTTTATCAAATTACTTCACTGAACTTTCATTATTAATAAATTCATTTACACTATTTCGATTAAATAATTCTAACAAAAAAAATAATTCAATATGCATACATAGTTTAATTTTTATACCTCATTAAGATAATATTTGACAAACATATTTAACTTATGCATGCTGAGTTAGCTTTTCTATTAAAATTACTTAATGGAGTTAGTGTAAGTAATCTAATTTGTTAATAATAAGAGTTTAATGATATGATTTGATAAAAAAAATTTTATGATTTATATTTAAGTTAATATTAAATTTAGTGATCAAAATTGTAAATTGCCCAAATTCTGTATTTGGCATAACTTTGTTCATATCACTTTGGGCCCGATTTTGGATCATTCGCCAGTCCACAAATACATAAAGGTCTTATGAACATATCACTTTGGACCCGATTTTGGATCATTCGCCAGTCCACAAATACATAAAGGTCTTATGAAATCTTCTAAGTTAGCCCAATCTTTTTAACAAATAGCCCACTTACTGGCCCAAGTAGAACTTCTATTGAAATCAAGTAATAAATACACGTTCTTATGTCATTTAAGCAATCTCGGATGGGTGATGTAGTATATATTAGATCTAATAATTTTCGATATGATATGAAAAAGTAATTAAAAGGAGACATATAATATAATACAAAAAATATAAATATATAGTTGTATCAAAATTTATATAAATATATAACACATTAAACACGTTTATAAAAAAACTAACACAATGATCTGATTTTGCGTCTATTTGGTTTGCCTTTTTTTTGGCTTACAAGCTCTTAAAAGTAGAAGCCAGCTAAGAAGATCTTAAAAAAAAGCCAACTTATTTTTAATGAATAAAATGGAAAGAAAATAAAAAAGATTCAAAAAAAAAAAGCTAAAAATAAAAGTTTTTTAAAAATAAGTTATCTTTTTACATAATTTTTATATTTATTCCAAAAACGTCTGCATTTATTAAAATATAACCTAATATCTATAAAAATAAAATTACAAAATAACTCTATCTTAATTTTTCAAGCTATTATTTTTTATAAGAGCTACATATTAGTTTTTAAGGGAAAAAATCAAGCCAAGCATGCACTTAACCCATAAAAAAAATTATATGAAAGTATAATGCAATTAGAGATATTTATGAATTGGAACATAGCTCAAAAATTTTTTATATTCTTGCCCAAGCTCAAATTTAGTTCAGCTCATATCAAAACCTGAATTACTATTTATAAATTAATAAAAATTTTATTAATATTTTATATTTTTAATAATTAAATTTAAGTAAAAAATATTTTTATTATTAAATGGTAATTCAAGCTGAGCTAGCCAGAATCACGAAGAAACTATGCTCAAGACCTTACTCAACCAAATAACATGATCCGTAAGCAGATCTAAGTGAAATAAAAATGACTCATCATTGCAACGCATTGTCTATCCAAACATATTATTAATTTACAATGTATATTGAAAATGTATTCATATCGTATTATGTTTTTATGATTTTATATATATTATATTCGTATAATTATATCAAATATTATCAAATCTAAGATTTTATTAAACAAGACTGCACTCACTATTTTTTGTTGTATATTTATAGTTTTCTGACAGAATGGATTATCTTGAGTTGTACATATATTATATTGAAATAAAATGAGTTTAAAATACATTACATTATTTCATAAACAAAAAAAAAAAAAAA
>JBBYHK010049184.1:9191-49056 GCA_038382065.1 Adansonia grandidieri | reverse complement strand
GTTAAAACACATTCTAGTATTTTTCAAAGTGTTTATGAAATATTTCATGAAAAAATACTAATCTTGAAAATATTTAAACCCAAGCTAATTAAGCTTAAGTTTTAGTTATATCAAAACTAAGATTAATTCAAAGTTAATAGCTAACATTCTCTTTTGTATCCCAACAGAAAACTAGAGGAACACAAAAGATTTCAAAATTCAAAATATCATTCGCATCCCGCTAGAGGGTCGGAGGAATGCGAAAAGTTTTATTTTTTACAAAATTTACAAAAATCCTACTTTCCATTTTGAAAATGATATCTCATTATTAAAATAATTCGTAGAATCCCTCTCATATTTTGGGAGAAACTCCATATATCATTTTAACTTGGTGGCATTGCCTTAATTTTCTAAAAAGAAAATTTTTTATTTTATTAAAAAATTTATAGAACATCCTAAATAACAATCTAAAACGATAAACCTATTCTTTATGTATACCTTCGACATGAAAGTATCTTAGTAATCACGTAAGACTTAGTTCTAATACAAAATTACCAAAATGCCCTTGGTCTATACTACGACGTGAAAGTATCCTAGCAATCCTAAAGGAATAAAAAGGATTATAAAAAGGTGAACCTATCCAAAATGTACACCTTTGGCATAAAAGCATCTCGATGACTACTTAGGACTTGATTCAAAAAAATAACCAAAATGCCCTTAGGGTGTACTTTCGATGTGAAAGTGTCTTGATAACCTTAAAGGACTAAAAAATGATCATAAAAAGGTGAACCTCTCTTAAATGCACATCTTTGGCATAAAAGCATCCCGATGACTACCCAGGAATTGGTTCTAAAGAAATCGCCAAAATGCCCCAGACGTATACCTTCGACTTGAAAATATCCCAGTAACCCTCAAAGACTACCAAACAATCATAGAAAGGTGAACCTATCCTAAATATGCATCTTTGGCATAAAAACAACCCAATGACTACTTAAGACTCATTCTAAAAAAATTACCAAAATGCCCATAGGTTGTACCTTCGACGTGAAAGTATCTCAATAACCTAAAAAGACTCGAAAATGATTATAGAAAGATGAACCTACCCTAAATGCGCTTCTTTACCATAAAAGCATCCCGATGACTACCTAGGAATCAATTTTAGGAAAATTACCAAAATACCCCTAGGTGTACCTTGGACGTGAAAGAATCTTAGCAACCCTAAAGGACATGAAAAAACAAATAATGATGATTTTTAGTCTAAATAGGTAATTTATATGACATAAATGACCTAAAGTATAAAATTGCTAATAGGTACCTAAATTTTTCAAAATTAAATATTGGTTCTAAATTGATTAAAAATGCTAAAAATGTGTTTTTTTGGGCCAAAATACCCTAAATAGGTAATTTAAATTTTAAAATAACCTAACATACATAAATGCCGTTAAGTCCTTAAATTTGGAAAACTTGTATTTTGTACTCTAATAGGGAACCAAAAGAATATGAAAGGTTTTAATATTTTTAGCACCCCACTGGAGGACCAATGAAATGCTAAAAATATTTAAAATACCCTAAGTTAAGGATTTCATGCTAGATATGACCATTTTGACCTAAAAATGCTAGATTTTCCTAATGGTCTGTAAACTTTCCTAAAATTATAAATTGGTCCCTAAATGATTTAAAATGCATAACACACATCAAGACACATCCAAAATACATGAGAAATTCACCTAAGGACTCTAGGACCATTCGGCTAAGCACTTATGGCCTCAAAAAAATTTTATGATATTGGTAGCTATGTCCCTAAATTTTATTAAAATTATTAAATGCCCCCAAAATGCCTAAAAATTAAACGTTTCTATTTTCTAGCCATTACCTAATTGATTTAATTATGTAGATACCTTTAAATAAATTTTAAAAAATTACAAAATGGTCCTTAAGGATTTGACCAAAGAAAAAATACCCCTAAATAGCCTAAAAAATTAAAATTTACATTTTTGACCCTATAAGTTTCACCAAGCTAGGAAACACCCATAAATGGGTTTGAAAAAACATGGAAAAATTGTGAAACAGCCCTGCCTGTGCTGCCATCAACCAAAATAACCCCTAAGTGGCCTAAAAAATTAAAGAAAAAACATTTAACCTCCAAATTTTCAACTATTTAACAAATGACCCCTAAAAATTCACTTTTCATTGAATTATATCTAAATGCATGTTAAGATCATCCTAGAATACTACCAAGCTCAACACACAACAAAAATTCTCAAGATATGAATATTAAGAGAAGTCACAAACTAGATGTAAAAACAAAAGTAAAATAAAATAAGCTAAATACAACCATGTATGATTCATGAAGTCTATCAATATTAAAATTTATTTTAACTCATATGAACATGATTTAAAGCATTTAAACTTTGAAAATGTAATTTTAATGAAATTTAAACAACAACAAAAAAGAATGGTCATGGTTCCAAGCTTAGCTTTTAAGACATGAAATATGCCATAGCTTAAGCTTAATCACCTTAATAAGTAAGGATCATGGAAATACCATCAAGAATTCAAGAAGATGAAAATGAAATGAATAAAAATAGAAGATGAAATAAACAACATGGATTTTCAAGAAGAAACTACTTTGAAAGCTTTTGAAATAAGTTAAATTTTATTTCCTTTTACCTTTTTTTTTTTCTAAACTAAGAGAACTCACAAAAAAACATCCTCCCCTATTTATAGGGAGGATGATTTGGCCAAGGAGAATGAAAATCCTTCTTGGCCAAAACTTTCATACTTTTTCCCATCCAATTCCTTTTTTTTATTTATTCATTTGTGACTTGTTTGGTTGGAAATCATTATTAGTGTGTCATAAGCCCATACTCTTGTCATCTTTTCTTACAAGCCACCATCCTATTGTCGTGATTATGCTAGTTTAGGTGGCATGATGATCACGTGTCATTTTTGGCCAATGTGATGGAATTGGTTAGGAAGAAACCAAATTAGTTAGAAAGGAATCTAATTCCAACCAAATTAAATTTTATGTAATTAAATTAGCAAATTATAAAATTAATTATGTAAAAATAAAATTACTCTATAAATTTGCAAGTAAACATAGTCTTAGAAGTATAGAAACAAATGTAATCAAGGTGCATAAAAAGCCTAATTGGAAATTCCATGAAAAAATGATAACAAAATAAACTTCGTGTACTCAAAAAAATTTCGCATAATAAATCCAATTAAGAATTTAATCATATGAAAATTTCAGTCAAAATTCCATAAAAAATTGAATCAAAATAATTGATATAAAATTAAAAATTAAAAATTAAGAAGAAAAAAGTTAGTCGACTTTATTAGAAAATTAGCAATTAAAATGGGCTTGGTAGGCTTTTGGAGAATGAAATAGGCTTGGTAAGGTCATTGGGCTTGTTGAAAGATTATTGTGTTTGTTGAGCTTATTTGTAAAATTTGAAATTATTAGGCCCATTAAGGAGATTTGGCCTAAAATAAAATTATTAAAATTAATAAAATTTTTTATAAAGATTTCAAGTATTGAATTGTACAAGAAAAATTTTTGAGAAGTCTTATGTGCAAGAAAAAAATAACTAAAATCTAAAACTCGTAAAATTTTATGAGAAAACCTTTAAGGAAAAGAATTATTATTTGAAAAAAATGCAAAACTCATGAAATAAATTGATTTTTTAAAAAATAATATAATTTAAATTTAATGAAAATATTAAATGAATTTTAAAAATCTTAAACTCAAAAAGTTCCTTCCGAAAAAAATTTACGAAGTAAAAAACTTTGTATTTTGAAAACAAAAAAAAATTTAAAAATAAAACTCATAAAATAAAATGAATTTTGAAAAACTGATTTGATGGTGGTTAAATGAAAATATTTAAGGAATTTTGAAGTTCAAAACTCGAGAAAATTCATCTAAAAATTTTACAAATAAAGAAAAGCTTTATTTTGAAATCAAGAAAATTTTAAAGAATACATTGAAAAGTATATAAAATAGATTAAATACAACATATTATCCAAAATATTAATTATCAAAAATAAAAAAGGTGAAATTCTAAAATCTAAAAAAAATTTAACTGGAACAATTTCATGAGCATAATACTCACAATACTGTAAAAATTCCAAATTAATTAACAAAATTACAATTTGACACCTTGTGGTAAAAAACAACAATACTTATTTTTTTCTTGAATATTTTTGGTTTTTTTGGAATGCATATTGGTATAAATACTGCGCAAGTGTTGGTAAAAATATGCATCGGTCAATTTTTCAAGCTTTACGAAAAATTCTCAACAAATTCATAAAATGAGAAATTTGATTAAGATATCATCTGCATAAATGATTTTCCAAATTTGGTAAGAACATATTTAAAAACAAAATTTTCCTTTTAAATATTTGTTCTTTTATCCGAGATCCATCTTCAAGTGACATTTTTTCTGTCATGTGTCAATACGGCCATCTATGTGTGATGGAATAAGTTACAAAAATGTGAAAATTACTTGGCAAAGGTCGACCTCTATCGAGGCTACAACCATATTCCTGTTATTAGATAACTAAGATTACTGAAAAAAATCCGAACGAAATTAGGTGACTACAGATAGTAGTATAGAATTTAATTCAAATTATAGCTTTTTTGTTTTGTTAACTCCATTGACAACCAATATCAAAAAGGAAAGTCAACATATATGACTCACACTCACACATATAAAAGAGATTAATTTGTATTGTGATAATTTTAAATAGGAAAAAATTATATTTATTTTTTTAAAACTTTTAAAAAGATGACATGCATTGTTAATACATCAAATAAACTCTTCTAAAAAATGAGATTTATAGGAACAAAAAAATTAACAACACATATAGTTATTACCGTATACTCATTCTTACTAAATCAATTTTCTTATCTTTTTAATTGTTGCTAAGGACGAAAAATAAAAAGCTCACAATATATTGTTTTTTGGAAAAAGAGTCACAAATGATCGAATAAAATGTAAGATTTTATTAAACCTTATGCTTATCTATTGATTGATAGATTTCCTTGCTAAGATTAATGAAAAGAAGTCTTTTTCTATTAAACTTGGAATGACATTTAACAAACAAATTTTACTTGTTTAAGCTTTTTATGTATGCTTTCTCCCTTCTGTCAGTGTTGCCTTTTCACTCTTGTTTGAACCTGCCACCTCTCATCAATGTTGTTACAACAAAAAAGGCTTGGATAATCAAATAAAAAATAAAATTTAAACAAAGAGACCTACATTTATATATTGGAATCGAATAGCATACGAATAAATTTAAAGTGTTTGATGTTAAAACATTTGTAAGTCATCTTTTAGGCATGCACCATTTTTCTTTTGTTTCATATGTAGTGTTCTAACTACTGAAATTATGAAATCTATTATGTAGAAGATCTTAAAAGTGACAATTACCTTAAAGATTATTTGTGATCAATATATGACAATGCTTAAAGCAAGTTTGGTGGAACAAGGACCACATTTCTTCATTTTGTCATCAATACCCTCTTATCTTCATTTTCTTTATTTCTAGTTATGTTTATGTTTATTTATATAATTTGTTCATAATCTGTTCTTAGATAAATGAAATTTAACAATCTAGTGGTTGGACTTGTAAATTATTGAATGTGATAATTTATTAAAAAACTAACAATTAGATTGTTAATTTTACTTGGTCTAGAAGATTTATGTATATTTAATAGCATTTTGACTTTTTTTTTTATTTTTTAGGATTTGTGTCACAACAAATCGCTTGTCTAAATTTTGTTGGTAAAAAATGTATTTACCCATGTGTGTAGGGGAGCACGACCATTACGAAATGGCCATGCTTTTTGGAAGGCACAAGGTGTGCTTCTCGGGTAGGCAGTAATTGTGCTCGTTGGGAGATCAGATAAAAAGGAATTTACAAGACATTACATGAAAGGAAGTTTTTTCTTTCTTTAGGGAAATTTTTTCTTTATTAGAAATTCTAGAAAAATAAAGAATGAAGAAAATATGAAAGGAAAAATGGCCTCCTTTTGTCTTTTTTTTTTAATATCTTTTCCTTTTTTTTAGTACACTAGCCTATGGAATCATGCATGGACTGTTAGTATATGCCTTAGAACCAATTAGATTAGGGCATGGGATACATAGTCAAATAACAACATACACGTTACTAAGTTAAAGTAACATAGGTTTTCTATCATATTAGTGGTATGATTGATACTCATGTAAACATTAATTGGATAAAGCCTTTAAAACACAATGACCTTGCAAAGATAGTAATGAGTTATGACAATAAGATCTTTATGCATCAAAGCCATGTTTCTAAAAATGCCCTTAGTTATTGTATTGTCAAGATAGGGCATTGGCAATGCACAAAGACTGGTATATGCTAAGCCTCTATGCCTTGGATACATGTAATTCTTTGATCTCGTAGAAGTTAAAGTATAGGAGATACTTGGGGATAGCATATGGGTGCTTGTTTTATGAAAACAAGTTCACTGAACATGGCCTGAATGAGAACTCCATCTAGTATAAGTCACTCAATTGTTTATGCAAGATGTTCTCATGTGCCACTCATGTATATTAGTACTTAGATTTGTGATACCTGGTCATCTTGTATAAGGAGTATCATACTTAGAGATAATCGTGAATAGGTCCACAATAATGGTGTACCTAATTTCGTTCGTGTCCTTTTTCCCATAATCATGAATATACAACATCGAGAACTTGATGACCACCCTCATTGGAAACAATCTTTTCAAATGAACAAGACATTTTAAAGGCCTTTTTAGCCATATTTAAGTGACCGTAAGTTCACGTGATAGAAAAAGTTGTATTTTCATTTATAATTTTGGATATACTAGATGAATATTTAAGAGAAAAATTATTTTTTAATATTTTTTTGTCAAAATTTTGGAAAACTATTTTTGCGGATTATATAATGGTCACATTTCCCATTTTTAAAATTTTTTTGAGAATTTTTCAAAAACTTTGAGAAATTAACTATCGTATATTTTTACTGATATCAGTGTGGTATTTTTGCCGATATACGCTCCCAAAAATCACAAATATTCAAGGAAAAATTTATATTAGCATTTTACATCATAAGGTGTCAAGTTGTCCATTTTCATAATTAGTTTTGAATTTTTGCAGTACTGCGGGTATCATAATCATGAAATTTTTTTGATAAAAATTGTTCTAAATTTCAAATTTTCATCTTTATTATTTTTATTTTTATAAAATTCATATACTGATTAATGTGATGGATAAAATTCAATTTTGTAAAATTTGAAGATATTTTTGAAATTTTTTCAGTTTTAAAATATGAGCTTTTCTTTATCTGTAAAATTTTTGGTAGAATCTTCTTGGGCTTTTTTTTTAACTTCAAAATTCTTCAAATATTCAAATTTAACGATCATTAAATTAGTTTTTCAAATTTCATTTATTTGTTATAAGCTTAAGGATTTTTTTTTGTTTTTAAAATACAGAGCTTTCTACTCTATAAATCTTTTCAGGAAGACTTTTCTAAGTTTCTAATTTTTAAAATTCTTTAAACATTATTGTTTAATACATATTAAATCAGTTTTTGAAAACTCATTTTATTTATTTTCTTCCATAATTTTTTCGTTTTCAAGAATCAAAGTTTTCTACTCTATAAATTTTTTGGGAGGATTTTTCTTGCTTTATAATTTTCAAAATTATTTAAATATTAGTGTTTAATCCATATTAAATCAGTTTTAAAAAGTTTAATTTATTTTATAACTTTTAGAATTTTTCCTATCACCGAGATATAGAGTTTTCTACTACGTAAATTTTTTCAGTAGGATTTTTTTTCCTGTTTATAATTTTTAAAATTCTTCAAATAGTGTTATTTAATTCACATTAAATCAGTTTTTTCAAAATTTAATTTATTTTATGAGTTTTGTATTTTTTTCACTATAAACATTTTTTGGGTAAAAGATTTTCTCGTAAAATTTTACAAGTTTACTATTTTTAATTTTTTTCTTGTAAATTGAAAATTGTTTTTATTGTTAAATTAAATTAAATTGATCATATCAAATTTTCTTGCAAATACATAATTTTTAATTTTTACAATTTTTACAATTTAATCCCTATAATTAATTTTTAAGGTATAATTTTACAGATTATATAAATATCTTCTAAAATTATCTAGACTTTGATGATGTCATGTATGACATCATCCAATAAAAGACAAAAACAATTAATTTAAATCAAATCAATTAAAAATATCGAATCAAATAAAAGGTTAATAAAAATATAAATAAAAAAAGTTTTTTAGAAAACTCTAGGAAGGCTACGGCCAAAAGGATGGCATAACCTTCTTGTCAACCCTCCCATCTTGAAAAATCATGGGAAAAATTCTCCTAAATTGCTAAGGATTTCCATAGTAAAATTTAGCCATGTTTCTTTCTCATGAATTTTTAGGTTTTCAAGCCTTTCAAGGTAGCTTCATATAGATATCTTGTATTTGCTTATTTCCATCATTTTTTTTTTTGTTTTTGTGAGTCAAAAAACATGTTAAAGCTCATGGATTTCATCATTGTTGAAAGGCTAAACATGTTGACAATGATCTATTTTCTATATATTTGTTGATATTCTTTGTTTTTTTTAATTAGTTGTGCCTTGATTTTTTTTATATGTTTTTGTTGTTGTTGTGATTTTGATTTTGTTGTATAAGTGTGTTTATGTTGTTCTTTTCTTGATGTTTGTATGATAATATGTTGTTAAATACTTTTTACATATTTATTTTTGTGATTTTTTTATTTAACCTTGGTAGTAATTATTTATGTTCATTTTCATTATTTTATATATCAAAACATGCTTAGATTTTATGTTTCTTGGTCTGGCCGAATAGGGTAGGTTGTTTTGATGATGATTTTGAGCCTATTTTGTGATAACGTTATTTATTTATTTTTTTAGATTATTTTGCAATATTAATAAACATATGTACTAAATTTCAAAATATGTAAAACTTTTTAGACTATTTTTTGGGCTTGGTTAAAAGTTTCATAAGCCATGAAAAAATTGATTCATGTGTTTCTAAATATGTTTTAGGTATTTTTCACACTTCATGGGTCATTTACAATTTAGTAAAGTTTAGTGACTAGTTTGCAAAAATAAAAAATTTTTTATTTATGGTCAAAGGTGTTTGATTGAATCTTCATAGGAATGTTTCCATTATTTACATGTTGATTTTTACATGATTAATCATATTCTGTGATGATTTATTATGTTTTTTTATGTAAGGACTTAAATATAATTTTATAAAGTTTATTGGTCATTTTGTAAATTCTAAAAATATTTTTTTAAGGCCAAGGTGTTTGGTTGAATCTTTGTTGGTATTTTGATGTATTTTTCATATATATTTGCATGTGATTTTTATAATTTTTTTAGGTTATCTTATTATGTAGTCACTAAAATGATTTACAACATTAGGGACTAAATAGCAAATTTTCATATTTAGGGGGCAAAATGAACATTTTACGAGGTTTAAAGATTTCTATTATTTCTATGGCCTTCAGTAGGGATATATAAATTTTTAAAACTTTTCATATTTGTTCGGTCTTTCGAAGGATACGAAATGTAATTTTAAAAAATTTAAGGGTTTGATTGCAAATTTTGCATTTTAAGTCAAACTTAAAATTTTGGCTTTTCCATTTAGCCTCAATTCATCTACTTTTTATCATTTTAATGCCTATTAGGGTAGCGGGATACTTTCACGTCGAAGGTATACCCTAGGGGTATTTTGGTAATTTTTCTAAAATCAAGTCCTAGATAGTAACCGAGATGCTTTTATACCAAAGATGCATATTTAGGATAGGTTCATCCAGTTCTTATCATTTTAGTGCCCATTAGGATTACTGGGATACTTTCACGTCGAAGGTGGCCATTTTGGTAATTTTTTTCATCGGGATGCTTTATACCAACGGCGTTTAGCCTTCCTAGATCTTTTTAAGGTCCATTAGGGTTACCAGGATACTTTCATGTCGAAGGTATACCTAAAAGGCATTTTCATAATTTTTCTTTGAATCTAGCCTTATATAAGCATTAGGATACTTTTACGTTGAAAGTGTATATTTAGGAGAGGTTTGCACTTTTTCAGTCATTTTCGAGTCCTTTAAGGGCTACTAGGATACTTTCATGCAGAAGGTATACCCCAATGGTATGTTCATAATTTTTTATTAAAACCAAATCCTATATGAGTACTAGGATACTTTCACGCCGAAAGTACACGTTAAGAATAGGTTCATCATATTAGGTCATTTATAGGTCTTAGAGTCTATATTTTTACTAATAAAATTATTTTTATAAATAAGATAATGTCTCCTAATTAAATTAATATGTAGGATTCTTACTAGAATATGTGAGGAATTTTAAGAATTATTTTAATAGTGAGATATCCTTTTCAAATAGAAAGTTCAGATTTTTCAATTTTAGAAAAATAAAACCTTTTATATTCTGCATGGTTCTTTAGCGAGGTACGGTAAAGAATTCATGTCCACTTAGTTCACTAGGAGGGTACGGATAATTTTGTGATTTCTAAAAGTAATAAAACTCGACTTTCCTTGGAATAATAAACTAGTTTAATAAAAGATTATAGGAATTATTATTAAATATTAAATATTGAAACCAAATAAAAATCAAATTTATTTTAACATATAATTAATAAGGTACCGATCACCGGGTATCACAAGAAGATTGATCCTTACTTGTGATTATAACTGACACCTCGACCCTTTCAAGCGATCTCTGGTATGAGCATAAACCTGAGAGTTTGTTTTCATGGGTTTCATAATCCTTAAAATATAAACTCTGGTAGGTGTCCAGTCTCACCTGGCCTAAATAAGATTAATGGCAACTTCAGAAAAATGGTTATTTCATAACGACTATTTAAAGTTAAGTTAGGTGAGCGATTCATCTAAACAACTCAGTCCCCAGACATAAAAAAATAAAGAATAATATGATAATAAAGATATGGTCCCTAAATTGAAATAAAAAATAATGATATATAGATATATATAAAAACAAGGGATATATTCGCATTTTAAGTAAGGCTAGTCGAGATTCATATTCGGGCCATGTTGTGACAGATGGTCCCAAAATAAAGGTGGTTTTGGGTATGATATGAAACATACTGAAGATGAATGAGTGATCTAGAGAGGATTTACCATTCTTAGTGACATTAGAGACACATCTTAAATGATCTTGACTACCGTTAATTAGATTAACATATTTGGCCCAAGCATGATGAATTATAAGGAATAGTTCCTAATAAATTCATGATCATTAACCATGAGTTGCAAGATCTAACATGGATAGAGTTTTGAGTAGACATTGCACCATGCTCAACCTCAATCTGGGAAATGTGGTGAAAGGATCGTAATGCACTGATAGATTGGCTATTGAAATGTTTTGAAGTAGTCACACTTCATTCTCTCAACATTTGGGTGGTCATAATGGTTTGCTAGATGATGCTCTTGATTTATGAACATGATTAATAAGATTATTTATGTTCATTGCCAACATGTTGGGAACCTAATAGGTAGAGGTGGCAAAATGAACCCCAACCTGAAGACTCACCCAAAAATACCCAAGCCCGAACCTGAACTAAACCCGAACTGAACCCGATTTAACCAAAAAATCAATGGCCTGAACCCGAGAAAACCCAAACCCAAAATGGTTCAAACCCGAAATAGCCTGAACCCGAAAGAACCCGAACCCAAAATGACCCGAACCTGAAAGAACCTGAACCTAAACTTGAATTTATTACTAAAAATAAATATGAAAAAATTATAACTAAATTTTTTATAAATAAAAAAACTTTAATTATGAGTTTTATTTTAATATTCTTTAAATATTTTAATTACATATTAAAATTTTAATTTATATTTTAAATATGATTAAATTTACTCATGGGTTAGGCCAAGCCGCAACCCAAATTTTTTTAAAATTCCAAGCTCAAGCCCTTATTTAACATGCCTAGACTTGCCTATTTAAGCCAGAATTACTGTTTATCACATTAAAGAATCTTTTTTATTAATATTATATATTTTATAATTAAATTTAAATAAAATATATTAATTTTAAATTTAAATAAAATATATTAATTTAAAATCACTGTTCTGAGTCAAGTCAAGCTAGTCTGATATAAAAATATGAGAACCTGGGCTCAAGCCTGATTGGGCCGGGTTGGTAGCTCGACTCTTGAACAGGTCTATGCATGATAACTATTAATTTATCAAAAAGTAAATCATATCATGAGCTTTGAAATTATTATCAATAAAGTATATTATACATTTATCACATTTTTTTTAATTTTATTAGTTAAACTTATTAAATATTGATGGTTTGTATATGTTAATAGTAAAATTTTAAATACTTTTTTGAATATTATTATTATTATTATTATTATTTTTATTATTATTATTAATGGTAATTAGAATATGATAAGATTATAATAAAATAATAAGATAAATTAAAAAGCATAAAGGCCATAACAGATAATACTATATCAAAAATAAATTAAATATTAAATAATAATATCATATATAATTTAATTTATATTTTATATATAATTAAATTTGCTCATGGGTCGGGCCGAGTTATGGCCCAAATTTTTTTAAAATCTTAAGCCTAAGCTCTTTTTTAACATGCCCAAACCTGCCTATTTAAGCCAGAATTAATTTTCATCACATTAAAAAATATTTTTTATTAATATTTATATATTTTATAATTAAATTTAAATAATATATTATTTTTAATTTAAAATCACTGTTTCGATTGGGCTGAGCTAATCTAAGACAAAAACATGAGAACACAAGCCTAGGGCCAATTAGGTCAAGTAGGTAGCCTGACCATTTAGCAGGTCTATATATGATAAAATAATAATTTATTAAAAAGTAAATCATATTATGAGCTTTGAAAACGTTGTTGATAAAGTATATTATTGATTTATCATATATTTTAGCTTAATTAGTTAAACTCATTAACTATTGAGAGTTTATATATGTTAGTTTTAAAATTTTAAATACTTCTTTGAATATTATTAT
The DNA here is from genome assembly GCA_038382065.1 of Adansonia grandidieri. NCBI lineage: Eukaryota > Viridiplantae > Streptophyta > Magnoliopsida > Malvales > Malvaceae > Adansonia > Adansonia grandidieri. Next base: position 36,005 of record JBBYHK010049184.1, on the reverse strand, counting down.
TATTATTATTATTTTCAAGCAAAGATAATTAGAGTCTAATAATAGTATAATAAAATAATAAGATAAATTAAAAAATATGAAAGTCATAATAGATAATATCATATAAAAATAAATCAAAAATTAAATATTAAATATTAAATATTAATACTGTATATAATTTAATTAAACATTAAAAACTTAATTTATATTTTATATGTGATTAAACTTGCTTATCGGTTGGGCTGAGCTGCGGCCTGAATTTTTTAAAATCCTAAGCTTAGGCGCTTATTTAATATGCCTAGACTCGCCTGTTCAAGCTAGAATTATTGTTCATCACGTTAAAGAATAATTTTTATTAATATTTATATATTTTATAGTTAAATTCAAATAAAATATATGTTATTTTAATTTAAAATCACTATTCCAAGTTGGGTCGGGCTAGTCTGAAATAAAAATATGAGAACCCGAGCCCAGGCTCAATTGAGTCGAGTTGGTAGCCCGATCCTTAAGTAGGTCTATATATGATAAAATAATAATTTATCAAAAAGTAAATTATATCATGTGCTTTGAAAGCATTGTCAATAAAGTATATCATCAATTTATCATCTTTTTTTTTTTTAAATTTAACTAGTTAAACTTATTAAATATTAAGAGTTTATGCATGTTAGTAGTAAAATTTTAAATACTTCTTTGAATATTATTATTATTATTATTATTATTATTATTATTATTATTTTTTCAAGTAATGATAATTAAAGTCCGATAATAATATAACAAAGTAATAAGATAAATTAAAAAATATGGAAGCCATAATAGAAATTACCATATCAAAAATAAAAAAAAAATCACATGTTAGACTAGTAACTAGACCTAGCCATGGATTAGACAGTCTGGTTAACACAATAGGCCTGGTACGATCAGGCCTAGGTCTTAGATTTTAAGTTTCAAGCATACTCGACCTAAAACAATTTTTTTCAAATAAAATAATATATTTTATTTAAATTTGATTATAAAATATGTAAATATGAATATAAAAATAATTTTTTAACATTATGAACAATGATTTGTACTTAAATGGGTCAACCAGGCCAAATTTGACCCTAAGCTTAGAATTCAAAATTTTTTCGGGTAACAGATAGCCCATAGAACCGAACTAAAATTTTTTTGGGTGGACCAGGCCAAATTCAGGCCTAGGCTTAGGATTCAAATTTACGTAAAAGTGATTACATTTAACATAAAATAAAATGATGTAAAATATACTTAAACCTAAACCCGAATAGGCCCAAACCCGAATTGACCCAAACTCGAAAGAACTGAAGCCCAAATTAGCCTGAACCTGAGAAAACCCAAACCCGCTTGAACCTGCCCAATTTCCACCTCTACTAATAGGGCACACACAATAAGACAGAATTGTTGAATGAAACCTAGTGTTTAATTAAGTTAAACTTAATTGAATAATGATAAATCGAGGAAAACTTAATTGAATTAGTTCAATTAAGAAAATTTAAGACATAAATTATATTTTAAAATCTAATTAGAGATGTCATAATGAGGCAAAAATAAAGCATAAGAAAGTCTTATCAAAATTAAATAAGCTAAATATTTATGTTTGGATATTAAATAAATTATTTGATAATTATTTAATTAATTATTTTATATTATTCACATGAAGTAAAATTGGTTTACTTGGGGTTAGAAATTTAATTATGGATTAGTTTATCAAAGATATGAATTAAGGGTTTTGGCTGAAAGCCCTAAATTAGCAAAATAATGAAATTCAGTTATGAACTCCAAGTTAGGGTTAATGGGTTGCATATTACTACTAAGGCGCAATCTTGGACAAGCTAATTGAACATAGTTTTAATTCGGCTACAAGAAACCTTAAAAGTGGTATCACCTATAGATTTATTGCTAATCGGTTTTGTTTACTCGTTAAACACTTAAACCTCTCCAAGAAACCCTAAAAATGGTGTCACCTATAGATTTATGCTAATGGGTCCGGTTCACTCATTAAACATCTAAACCTAGTCCAAGAACCATAAGTCTTTTTGTGAGATAAGTTGGCTATTGAAAAACCCTAGGCAAGAATCCATAGATCTCTTTTGAGCCAATTACGTTAACCCCTACTTCTCTGAGCCAAGTATTCCATCGATTCATATTCCTAGTAGTCAGGAATTGTTCTTGATTGCAAAATAGTAGAAAATTAGTCTTCTATCTTAGAGCAATTAATCAGAATAAAAAATTATGATTTTTTAATTCATTTTCTTATATCTGTGCAAAAAAACTATCTCTTGATGAGTTATTTTTTTCCTCTTTTTTGAGCCAAAGGTAGGGAATTATTCCTAGATCTTTTTGAATATGTACTTGTCGAAAAATTATCTTTTGATTGTGGCTTTAGAAGTAATCTGGCTAGCATTGGAGAACCACTAGGCCAAAGAAGGTTTCAACTGCTGTCTACATAGATCACAATTGAAGGCAGGACAATTGAATTGCTTATGATTTCAAATTACGTCTTACGGAGCCTGCTGATTTAGATTTAGAAATCTTTCGAATCTACAAGACTGAAGATTTGAATATCTTTAAGTTAGATAATCTTTTATCATATGATTGATTAAATTTAGATTTAATTCAATTATGTTTAGTACATGTAAAACCTTACCTAACAAATCAATAGGGAAGTGCGTTTTTCTATGTTTACTATTTTCATTTCCTATATTATTTTAAATTATGAATTTTAAATTCTATCTATACATTAGATTAAGTATGACTACTATCCCTCGCAAGTGGTATCAGAACCTATAGGTTATGGATTACATGTGGTTGCTATAGTCTAATTCATGGTAATTGACATTCAAAAGTCACATGTGTAGATCTATAAGTTTCAGGCCTTAGAACTTTGTAAAATATTTTTTATAAATTTTCTTAATTCTAGAAAGCATGCTTAAAAGTGTATTAATCATTAAAAGGGTTTAATAATTAACAAAAGTTAGTTTTATTAATATGGATTGAATACATATTGAACAGTTAAAACTTAAAGACATGTAGACTAATGTGATTTTTATATGATTTTTTCCTAATGGTTTTTATTGTAAAAATTGATATTTGTGATATGATTTTATCATATAATATTCATGAAATTTAATTTTGATTTATTTAAATATGTTTTAATTGAAAAAAATGCAATCGTGAATTTATTATGGTGAAATCACATAACATGATTGTATAGTAACTTTAGGTGGTTTCTTGCTCCAAGTGCACCTTGAAATCTTTATGACAAAGTTCCATAGATTTGCTGCATGTTAGGATAGCAAGTTAATTAAAGAATATGTGATTCTTGAATGAGTTTTGATTGCTGAAATTTAAGGCATAGTGATGCTGCATCCATTGAAAGTGTTCCATGTAATTTGTAATTAGTATGGCAACTTGTTGCGATCAAGTTTGTTGCTTTGGTTGAAATTTTAAAAGCATCTTGACTCAACTTTCAGCATATAAAATTAGTATTCAAACATCCTCCATAAGTGTGGAAATCATGTTTTAAGGTTGGGGCTTGTGGTAAGGTATAGCCATCTTCCTAGTTTGCTTGAAACCTACGATTGAGTGACAAATTGATTTCCATCATGGATGCAGCCATGAATTGGTTTTTGGCAGCATCCAGTGAGATTTTCCAAAGCTTGATACAGCCCAAAACACCGCCCAAAGGTGGTAGTCAAAGGCCATTGGCATGGTGAAAGAGATTGCCTAAACCAATGGCACTACTTGTTAGGGTCATACTTCCTTTAAAATTAGTTTTCTAATAGGAGTAAAATTCCTTAAAATAAGGAATTAGACTCCTTAAATTATGGAATGAGTTTAAGTAGGATTAGATAAAGAGTATCTAATAGAACAAGATTCCTAAAAGTTAGGAATAATGAAAGAGTTTCACTTTAACAAGGTTTCTTTAAATAGACATATTTTAAAAGAATTAAAATTTAGAAACTTGTTTTCTTAAATTGTTTAATCAAATAAGTTGTTTTATTTTTAATTTTTTTAAAGATGTTAATTTTGGAAACCTAATTTAATCTTACAATCAAAAGTATTTGTCCTGGTTGAGACAAACAACCTAAAAGTTAGGTAAATGTCTGATTTAAGACTAGTTTTGTAATGGTTAGGAAAAGATTAAATATGGTTAATTTCAATGGCCGATTCTTATAGGTGTAAACACGTCATTTTGTTTGAGTTAGTTTTTGGCATCCTAAGAGTTAGATAAAAGATGATAAAATCAAAAAATAAAAATAAAAATTAGGGGAAGATTGTCGGGTGCTGTGTTGCCAAGCACTATTAGGCAACATGGCGCTAGGTAAAATTTTTTTTTTTGAGTAGGTCTAAAATGGCTAAGGGCCGTATTAAAGAAAAATATAAAATCAAGGTATCAAAGGCCATTTTTCATGGTGTCACCGGCATTATTCAAATGAATAAACAAATCAATTTCTCATTGCTTGTGACTAAGTCAAGGTAACTCGAGAAGCCACGGGTATGTGCAAGTCATAATGGTACACGAGTATTGATATGAAGCCTTTACAATGCGAAAAACTTGAATTTTCACATGTAGTATCGATACTATAGGGTTTGGTATCGATACCCAAGGTGTGATATTGACACTTGGCTTGTTTGTATTGATAGAGGCCTTGGCAATCGCTAAAGTTGTGATTTTTGGCAAAATGTATTGATACATAAGCATGAGTATTGATACAAGTCTATGGAGTATCGATACAGGCCTCTAAGTCTTGAGACTAAAAACAATTTTTGCTCTTAGTATCGATACATAGCTCCTTGTATCAGTACTCAGGGGTAAAAATTACCTTATGTATCGATACAACATGTTCTTATCGATACAATAAGGTATTTTGCCTTGCTCAGACCATTTTTCAACCTTCAAAATCTAATTCAAACATGTTTTTGGCACCAATAAACCATCATAAAACATTGCAAACCTTGGCTTTGGGCCTATGATCAGATTTAAATAAATTTTAGAGCCTAAACCAATGATAAAAGTCACTTTCACAAGATATATGGTTCTAAGAGGGTGGTAGGCATATCATCAGCTGGGAGGCTGTCGTCGCCTTTCCGCTCTCTTTCGCAGCATGACAGAACCAATGAGAAGAAAACCAGCTGAGCATGGTAGCTGGAGATGTTCCCTAGTCTAGGAGAGAAAAATAAAAAATGCCCTTGCCTTGTCTCCTAAAGGCATTGGCTGAGTATTAGACAAAAAAGAGGACTTTCTCTCATTTGAAAAGAAAAAAACTCTCTTAGTCATAAAAAAAACTCTCAGAGAAGCTCTCTAGCAATCCTAAAAAATTCTTCATCCTTCCCCACAAATCCTCCATCAACTCTAACTCTAACAATTCACCAAAACACTATTCCACTACCTTTCACCCTTAACCAACCTTTATTCCCGTAGCTCCCTAAAACCACCACCCGAACACTTTCAAAAACTTAACCTTTCACATACTTTCATTCTCAAAACACCCCATTAGCAACAATATTACCAGAAAGCTTCTTCTTTTCACCTTTTTGCTGCTAAATAATAGTAAAAAAAAAAAAGAAGAAGGAACTGTGATTAAAGTCACTGCTTTAAAAAAGGAAGAAATTTTAAGGTTTTGCTGGTATTTTTTTTATCTTGTTCCATACACTTTCTATTTTTGATCATCCATTTCATTTTAGTGAGCTTTTCTTGCTGCCATGACTGTCCTAATACTCTCATGCATTTTTGTTGCCTTGGTTGTGGTAGTCCTAGGATCTTGATCACCCTCTTGACACCTTGATGTTGTTAGCTATATAAACTTACCATGCTTCATTTTTATCATTATACAGCCTTTTTTCATGCATCTTTTTCCATGTTCCTTCCATATTCACATATCCATTTCATATTTAAATGGTCACCTTAATGTGTCTTAGGCATGTTCTAATATTTTTCTTGTGTTTTAAGCAAGTTCATGAAATAAAAATGTTGTCTTGACAATCCAACATCCAGTCTTTTGTCTAAAAATGATTATATCATCTCTATGCACCTTATTTGTCATCTTCTTGCATCTATGTCACCTATTTCCATGTCAAAATGTCATTTTTGCATGTTTGCATGTTTAATCCATATTTATCTTTGTGTGTGTTGTATTTTGTTCATGATATCTCCATTAAAATGCTTGCTTGTTTCTTACAAACTAATTTTTAGAAACATCCCCAAGTTAAGTTCATGTTGCCTTTAATAGATGAAGAATAGCATGGACTTAATGTTTTTATCAAATTGGTCTCCCAATCTTAGGGGCAAATCAACATTCTAGCTCTGGATTCATGGTGAAATAAGTTCATGTGTTACAAAAAAAAAAAGGGAAATCCTTTATAGTATTAATCCTTGATCTTGAGTCTCGTATTCCTTTTGGTGACATGGTCAATGGGTTGTTCCATCATCCCAAACTACTCTGAGATTGTGGAATGAACTTTTGAAGCTTGTTTTACTTTCTGTTGTGGATGTTTGGAAGTCCTAGGCCTGAGTCTATCCTCAAAAAAAGCAAAATATTGAATAATCCCCTTGTTTTTGCTATGGCAACACTATAGTCCAAACTTGAAAAATCATTTTTGAACTACAAAATATTTCTTTTGATTTTTATAATATTTTTCCTTTAAAGGGCATCGAATTAGCTTTCTAACAGTGCCTTGAAATTTCCAAATATTTTTCCCAAAATGTTCACAAAATTCTTTTTCCAGAAAGGTATTATCTAAAATTTAACAATCCCGGATAAGCTTAGAATGATTTTTTGAAATCCAACATCCTCTTTTAATTACACATGCTGTCAGTGCGGAGACAAACCTAACTTTAAAAATTAATTTCACCTAGAAAGTGATTTTCTAGAATTTTTGAAATATTTTTATATTAAACCTTGTTAAGTTACCTTTCCAACCCTCATTAACCTCCTGAAGCTTTCGGATGTACCCCAAAAAAATGCAAGAATAAAAGGGACATAATGTTGTCCCCTATTTTCAACCTAATTTTTGAATCTTTTTTATCGAGATGCTCGGATGTCTCAAAATGCATCCAGTTGATTCCCCCACAAAATCAGCCCTTTTTGACTCGGACCAAAATTAAAATACAAAAAATAGGATTTTATATTAAAAGTTTTGCTAGTGTAGATACTCCAACTCCATTACTCCAAAGAAGATACTCCAACCCCATTTTTAATAAAAAATTTTAAAATTTCTCTTTGTTCCTAAATGTTTTCCTAACTTTGGGCCTACTCCAACCTCACTAGTCAAAGGGGATACTCTAACCCCATTTTTTCATTAAAAATTCAAAATTTCACTTTAATCTTAACTATTTTCATAACTCTATTTTAAGGGATACACCAACCCCACCTCACCAAGGGGATACTCTAACCCCGCTTTTACCTCAAAAACTTAAAATTGTCTTTCTTTCGGATACCTCAAACTGTTTTGATAAGAATCATCTTTGTTCTTCAAACTACCATCGAATCCAGACCGGTCTCTAAAATTGTCATCTCAGTTATTATTCAATAATTAAAGGTAATTATGAGATATATTTCGGTCGCCCCTCCTTTTTTACGTTCTTTTGTTTGCGATTGCTTGTTTATGATATTATTACATTTCTCATTTTTTGCCATACTAGTTTTCCTTTTGTAGTGACTATTGTGCATTTATATTTAAAATTCATTTTCCATTAAAATTTACAAGGTGCCATTTCATATTGGTATCTCTCCAGTGCCTAATACAAAACATTTGATTTTTTAAAATCCAATCCAAACATCATTTTCACAAAAATCCTTATGTTCCTCACATCTTCAAGGTGCATATGTGATCTAATTTCCTTTAAAAAACTCATATTTCCATTTTCCAAAACTTCATGCATTAAAGAGGATTATATCTAAATAGAGACCAAATGGAGCCGATTTAACCAAGACTAAAGTGAGACATAGTTAGAAGGTATCAATTTTAGGTGTCGTGGGGATGCTAGCTTTTCCTTGCACGTAACCAACTCCTGAACCCTACCAACGAATCTCTGGACTTCGTAGACCTTGAAATCAGTGTTTCGAGTTTCGTAACTCAAAATATTATTTTTAATAGGCATTTGATCTTGCCTAGCCTAAAATGATCGATGGCAACTCCAAGTTTATGGCCACTTCATGGTGGCCATCTGGGTCCAGTTAGATGAGTGACACGTTCGATGGTTTCCTTACCTTCCCCTTGTTATTCCAAATCTAATAACTCAAAGGCTTGACCATAACTAACCATTATTTTATTTTTAAGTCGAGCACGCTATGCCTTTCGGATCGTTCGAAGTTTTAAAGGCTGAGCATGTGGTGACAACTTGGTGACTCCACTGGGGACCATTTTAGAGAGTTAGGCCTATAACTAGCTAGTTCTCACTCGGTTCTTGGTTTTTCGATCTCCATAATTATTTAGATATACTTTTTTTTTGCCTATTAATCTTTATTATTTATGTTTCTATCCTATGATTGTTAGGGATTATTCGTGCCCAAATAAGTATTGATTTAAATAAATATGGTAATATAGGAGTGAAACAAAAAAGTTTGATTGGTTTCCCGACAAATACTATGCACTTGCATTTGCACTAGATCCCCATTATACACCATCGTTTGGTTAGTATCCTAATTATTAGGAGGAAGTGAGCCATTCACTTTTGTGAGTAACCGTCTGCATAAGTATGGCAAGACCTTTCGGGATGTAAATCACCTATGTCTCTCGTGAGTACCCTTTCGCACTTGTATAGGGAAATACATCCACCAGATCAAACTTGTTTCAGCAAACCCATGATGGGCCTAGGATCGGGGTGCCTTGACTATTCTTATCAAACGGAGCAGTGACTTGGGTACCAAAGTAGGCATTAACTTAAACCCATATAGTGAACCCTACGAGCTAAATCATGTCAAGCCATATCAGATACTACTAGAACAACCTGAATATTAGGGTCACTCGAGGAAACATTTCTTACCTTTACTCTTATATACCATTGGTTGCGCGAATGATGATGGGTGAACGTTGTCAACCATATTTGTCTTTTATTTTTATGATCATTCCTTTAGGATATGCCATGACATTCGGTGGCAAATCCTCTTTAATAAGTAGGTAAAGACAAGTGAATGCCATTACTTGTAATGCCATCTTAAAATAGTCATATCTGACCAAGATAAGCCATCATGCTACCTGAACAACAGCCTAGCATATGTGTAACATAGATGGTGATGAACGAACGTCACTGTTTAGACGGTCAATCTTAGTCCTCGTGAGGTATCATGTTATTTTGTGAAGAGACAATTTTTATAAGGACACGCTGGTATGTTACCTATTTAATACCTAAACATTCAAGATCATCATGTCTGCCCCTAGGCATTATACCACCTATTCTCGGGTCAAATTTTGTGACACGCTTCTATTGCTATTCCTTATTTTCTTATCTTTTGCCTATTATTTTGTATTGGTTACTAACTCGTTCTCTTTTTGCTTTTGTTTTTCACCATGCATCATTTCATCATAATTACTATCATCATGATGGATGTAGCCCAATCCCTGACACATGATATCTTGACCACCAGAGTCTATGAGCAAGAGTTATTGTATTTCTTGGACCATGTAATCAAGTAATGTAACTGTGTTAGGCATTTTCGAATGTAATCATATGTAATTAAGACATTTTGTTTCTTTAATGAAATATGCTATTGCTAAAGCTATCCCTTTATCCAATTGTCCTTTTTGCATTAGCATAGCTAACCTAATCCTTTCATGGGTTTTTATTCATCCATGATCGCATATCCACTCTCTTTGTATCAAACATATGCATGAACATACCATAAACGCCTAATCCGAAAATAATTTAAAGTGAAGGTGATCTGAAACATGAAATCTACAATTTTCTATCTGTACAACACTCACAATCATTGGAAAGCAATGGAAAATGATCACCAAGCCCGCATCGAAAGACTCAAACTCATGTATAGAGAGTCCCAAGAATAGGCACTTTGTAATCCAAGCACAGATCACCGAGCTAACTAAATTATTGTCTACTATATTGAAGGAAAAAAAGCAGACAAGCATGTCAAGATGGGTAAAGAACTAGCCCACCCTAAAAGCAATTTGAATGGTGGTACTAAAGCCATCAACACTTAAAAGGGGGTACTACATGGTTAGCAACCTCTAGCAACGAACATCCCACCAACTCAGCCATTTATTTTTATTAATCCTGCAATAGCATCCCACTTAATTCAAGGATTTCAAGGCATGGGCTCTTCACCATTAAGGCCTATAGTCCCAGACCTCGACGATCAAATTGAGCAAAAGAAACAAAGAGACCCTCAAAAAATGATGAGGAGTTCGACAAGTATCACTCATTAGAGAAGCATCTTCGAGTTGTAGAAGGAAATAACAAATTTGGAATCGTGGGCATAAAGTTATTAGGGCTAGTTTCGAGCCTCATCATTCCACCTAAGTTTAAAATGCCTGATTTTGAAAAATACAATGAGACTGCTAACCCTGCTGCCTATCTTCACATGTATTATCATAAAATGGTAAGGCATGAAGAGAATGAGAAACTACTAATCCATTGCTTCCAGGATAGGCTGACTGAGGCAGCCCTATACTGGTACATAGACTTGATCCTGCGAAAATTCAGACGTGGGCAAACTTGGCATGCGCATTCTTTGAACATTATAAGCATGTGTCTGATTAGGTTTCGGATTGTCTTTCTCTCATAAACATTAAGAAAAAATCTTTCGAGAGTTTTAGATAGTATGTTTAGTTATGGAGGGAGGAGGGAGCTCAAGTTCACCCTTCCCTAACTGAAAAAGAAATGACAGTTATGTTTGTTGTCACTCTATGAGCTCTTTACTATGAAAGGTTAGTAGGAAGTGCCACGAAAAATTTTACCAACATGGTCATATTGGGTGAAATGATTAAGAATACCATTAAGAGTGACAGGATATCTATTAAGGAAGCATCTGGATTAATAAAAAAGATAGCAAATAAAGGTAAGATGAGGGAAATGAATGTTATAGATGAAAACTGTGCTAGGTTTATTCAAAGTCTGCATCCAACACAGCTTATGTAGTTCCTAAGCATATTGAATACGAGTTTTACCCCTTACTTATCAGCACCGCAACCAATCCACGATACTGGGATCATTCCTGCAATAAGCTTTACACCAAATTCTATGCAAAGTACAGCCTAAAATGTATAGCCTCGCAATATGCATAATGCAAGAGCTCCAAATAACCAACAAGCATCTCAAGAAATGGAGCACTTTAAACCACTCCCTTACTCGTATAAAGAGATTTACTCTTGCATATTGGTAGGCAAACTAGTGGCCCTAGTTTTCACAAACCCAAGATCACCACCGTACCCTAAGTGGTATGATGAGAACACTTATTGCGAATACCACACGAGAGTGCAAGGCAACTCTATTGAGAACTGTACGTCATTTAAAAAAAAGGTGCGAGTTTACTAGAAAAGGGAATGATCAAGATTGAGCAAGGTCTTGGACACAATGTGGGGGCCAACCCACTCCCTAATCATGCCAAACCAAGAGTGAATGCGATAATCGATGAAAAAGGCTATTAGGTTAAAAAAAACATTAGAGAAGTTAAAACCTCGATGAGCAAGGTATGGTAGGCTTTCATGAAAATAGAAAAGGTAACAGATAACAAAAAATCAAAGAACAAATACCATTGATACATTTTGCTACCACTGCAGTCAAGAACATGACTTGCAACATTGTCCATTATTCTTGAAGATGGTCTAAGGGATGATGAATCGATCTGAAATTAAGTTTTATGAGGAGTGGGATAGACATGACAATCCATCTATCAATGCTATTGATGAGGAAAGACCCATTGATGGTCAGATCTTTAGTTGTCTGTCTCTTATGGGCATGAGAAAAAGAGTTAATGAAAGTTTTAGGCAGTACGCTGCAAGATGGATGGAGGAGGTTACCCTAATTCATCCCTTACTGACAGAAAAAGAGATGATTATTAGTTTCATTGGCACATTGTAAGCCCTTTATTATGAAAAGGTAGTTAGAAGCATTTTGAAAAACTTTGCAGATATGGTCATACTCTGTGGGAGGATCGATGAGACCATGAAAATGAATTGAGTAGAAAAAATATCTATAAGGATAACAGGAAGGAAAGATAAAAGTTAGTAAGCAATCAAAATCCAGCACCAAAAGGAGTTCAACTTCTATTGAGCTAGACCTAAAAGAAATGATCGTTGAAGAAAACTGTGAGATCGTAGAAAACATAGAAAAAGTTTGCACGTTAATGAATTTGGTTTGGCAAATCCCGGTGCAAGCTAAGCTACTTAATGCAACTGAAAAAATAAAAGAAAGGATTGACAACTTCTGTGATTTCCATACTGTTTGTGGCCATGCTCTTTAAACATGCAAAGAGTTTCGTACTATGGTTCAAAGGATGATAAATGAAGGTAGCATCGAATTCTATGATGAAAAGCAAACCTTGTATATCGAGTCTACAAATGCAACACCATTCGACAAAAGTCACTAGAAAAAGAAGGGGGCAATCTTCTTTACGGGATTGAAAGGCCACTGATTTTGTATGACAATTGATCGAGAGTTAAAGTTGACCTTGTTCAGCCTCTGCCAAAAATAATCATTCAACTTTCATCGCCCTTCCCGTAAAAAGACAATAAGGCAGTTCCTTGGAACTATGGAAGAAAAGCCTTATTCATCAAAGAATCTAGTCAGCAAGCAGAAAGTGTTGACCTTTTAGGGGCAAGTCACCTAACTCAGAGCGATCGATGTTACACCCCAACAGCATTAAAAAATAGCATTCAGCAAGAAAATGCCAATCTCGTTTCTCAAGCACTAAAGTCTGCAACCAAAAACTTAAAATATGTTGTTGTTAAAGATCCATTGAGAAAGAAAAAAGCTATGAAATTCCTCAAATTCATCAAGCACAGTGAATACAACATCGTCAATCAGTTGAACAAGCAACCTGTTAAGATATCTATGTTGTCACTGCTGTTGAATTCAGAACCTCATAGGAATGCCCTCCTCAAGGTTCTGAATGAGGCCTATGTCCCTCCCGACATCTCTATAGGTTAGTAGGACTGCTCAGTGAACAACATCACCACCGACAATTACATATCTTTCAACTATGATGAAATCCTACATGGAGGAAGAGGAAATTATAAGGCCCTCCATATCACAACATATTGTAAAGGCACCACATTGCCTAGGGTGCTCATTGATAATGGGTCAGCTTTAAATGTAAAGCCCATGTCATGCCTGAACAAGCTCTCTATTGATGCATCTCATATTTAGAATAGTCATACGATTATGCGAGCATTCGACAAAACTTACAGAAATGTTGTAAGGAACATCACCATTCCACTCTAAATCGACCTATATACTTAAAAAATTGACTTTCATGTGATGGACATTGCTCCATCATATAACTGCCTATTGGGATGGCCTTAGATTCATTCTGCTAGAGCAATGCCATCATCTTTGCACTGAAAGCTAAAATTCATCATTGAGAATAAGTCATCAGTATCGAAGGAGAAAAAGATATCATTGCTACTACTTTTTTATAATCCTTTGAGTTTATGTTCATAGTTCTTGTCAACTTTAGACCTTTCTTCACATATTTTTCCACCTATATTGTTCTTTTTCATATTTTCAAGTGTTTCGATGAAGATGACATGAATGTTCATATTGAAGCTTCAAAAATCAATTTCGAGCAATCGATCTATGTCGGTAAGGTCGGATCTGAAGAGGATCCAGAACAGAACCCAGTACCCCTAGACCTACTAAGACTAGTTGAGTAGGAAGCAAAACAAATATTACCCTATGAAGAACCCATTGAAACCATAAACCTTAGAACAGAGAAAGACTGAAAAGAGGTTAAAATCAAGACCTCCATAAAGCCATCAACTTGAGCTAAACTAACAAGTCTCTTTCAGAAATATCAAGACGTGTTTGCTTAGTCCTATCAAGAGATGCTTGGATTAGATACCAATATTGTAGTTCATAAACTTTCTCTTGAACCTGAGTGCAAACCAATCCAGCAAAAGTTAATAAGGATGAAACCAAAAATGCTCTTTAAGATTAAGGAAGAAGTTAAGAAACAATTTGAAGTGAGATTTCTTAAGGTAGCCAAATATCCCGAATGGGTAGCCAACATAGTCCTAGTTTCTAGGAAAAATGGTAAAGCACAAATGTATGTAGACTACAGGGATCTGAACTGAGCCCGCCTCAAGGATAATTTTTCTCTGCCTCACATTGATACCTTAGTAGGCAACACTGCCAAAAATGTACTATTTTCTTCCATGGATGGGTTCTCGGGCTATAATCAAATCAAAATGGTAGCCGAAGACATGGAAAAAACCACCTTCATAACCATGTAGGGAACTTTTTACTATAAAATGATGCCCTTCGGGCTAAAGAACGTCGAGGTAACTTACCAAAAGGCAAGGTAACATTGTTCCATGATCTCATGCATAAGGAAATTGAGGTCTACATGGATGATATGATTGCCAAATCACTAAAAGAGAGTGAACACATTGCCAACCTATGAAAACTCTTTAAACGGCTGCATAAATATCAACTTAAGTTAAATCCTGCCAAATGCACATTTGGCATCATATTTAGTAAATTATTAGGTTTTATAGTGAGTAAGAAAGGAGTAGAGGTGGATCCTGACAAGGTTAAGGCTATCCAAAACCTACCACTATCTCGAACTCTAAAAGAAATGAGAAATTTCTTGGGAAGATTGAACTACATAGCCTGGTCATATCTTAGTTGATCGACGAATGCAATCCGATCTTTAGGCCGCTAAAAAAATAAAATCCTAGAGAATGAAATCAAGAATGCTAAAAAGCTTTAGAGAAGGTCAAACATTACCTTTCAAACCCTCTAGTACCTCTACCACCAGTGCCCGAAAGACCACTAATCCTGTATCTATCTATCCTAGACAAGTCGATGGGCTGTGTATTAAGACAACATGATGAATCAGGAAAGAGGGAATAGGCTGCCTATTACTTAAGCAAGAAGTTTATAGAATATGAAAATAATTATTCATTCATAGAGAAGCTGTGTTGTGCTTTAGCTTGGATAGCCCGAAAATTAAGGCAATACATGCTGTACCATGCTACATGGTTAATCGCCAAGCTTAATCCCATCAAGTATTTGTGCAAAGCCCCTGCCTTGTCGAGAGGTTAACCAGATGGCAAGTTATGCTTTCTAAGTACGACATCATGTATGTGAACCAGAAAGCCTTTAAAGGCAATGCAATAGCAAACTTTTTGGCAAGTCAAGTCACAGATGACTATCAGCCTTTAAACTTTGAGTTCCCTGACAAAGACTTAATGTGCATATCCAAGGTAAAGAACACTGTCGAGTGTGAGTCATCATGGAAAATGTACTTTGATAGAGCTTCAAACGTACTGGGGCATGGAATTGGGGCAATCTTTAGCTTGCTTGAGGGAAACCACTACCCTTTCACAACTAAATTAAACTTTGATTGCACTAACAACATAGCTGAATATAAAGCCTGCATCATGGGACTCCAAGCAGCTGTCGAAAGAGGCATTCGAACACTGCAAGTGTTTAGAGATTTAGCCCTCATCATTTACCAATTGAAGGGAGAATGGCAAACATGTGATGCTAAACTAATCCACTATAAGAATCTAATATCAAAACTATAGAAAGAGTTTTGATGATATCTGCTTTCAACATCTAACTCGAGAAGAGAACCAAATTGTTGATGCCTTGGCCATTTTATCTTTCATGTTTAAAGTCAATCGAGTATCGGACATTGCTCCTATCTAGATGAGTATCTATTCAACCTTGGCACATTGCCAGAATATTAAAAAAGAGAGAGATGGTTTGCCATGGCATCACAACATCCATCAATACATCAAGGATCAATGGTACCCAAAAGGCACCACCAAAACTGATAAGAGAATCATCAGATGATTAGCTATAAACTTCATTTTGGATTGTGAGATTTTATACAAGAAAGGCTTGGATCAGGTGTTACTCTGATGCATGGATCCCTCCGAAGCCAAAAGAATACTTGAAGCAGTTCGTGAAAGAATTTGTGGTATGCATACTATGGACAACAAATAGCAAAACAAGTCATGTGATCAAGTTATTATTGGTTGACTCTCTAAAAGGATTGCATTGACTATGCTCGAAAGTGTCACAAATGCCAAATCTACGCTGAGAAGATCCATGTCCCATTGACACCTCTACATGTTATGACAACTCCATGGCCTTTTTCTCTTTGGGGCATAGACATATTGGACTGATTATCCCTAAAGCTTCTAATTGGCAATCACTTTATTTTAGTCACAATCGATTATTTCACCAAATGAATAAAGGCAGCTTCTTATGCCAACGTCACCATATTTGTCATGTGCAAATTTATGAAATGGGACATCATCCGTAGATATGGTCTTTTTGAACAAATCATTACCGATAATGCATGCAACCTAAAAAACAAGATGATGCAAGTAATCTACTCTCAGTTTAAGATTCAGCATCGAAACTCTATTCTATACCATTCGAAGATGAACAGAGCAGTTGAAGCAGCCAACAAGAATATCAAGAAGATAGTTCAAAGATGGCTGAGACGTACAAAGATTAGCATGAAAAGTTGCCTTTTACTTTACATGCTTATCGCACGATCGTACAAACTTCTACAGGTGCTACCCTATTTTCCTTGGTCTACGGCATGGAGGCTGTCCTACCTATCGAGGTTGAAATCCTTTCCTTTAGAGTTTTAATGGAATCACAACTTGAAGAGGCCGAATGGTATAAAAACCAATATAAATAGCTCAATTCATCGAAGAGAAAAGAATCAAAGCCATCTGTCATGGGCATATGTATCAAAAGCGCATGATTAAAGCCCATGAAAAAAAGATCCTTCCTCATCAATTTCGAGAAGGTGACCTAGTGCTTAAACAAATTCTTTCGATCCATAAAGATACTCGTGAAAAATGGAGGGCCATACGTGGTGAAATGCGTATTCTCTGAAAGAGCCCTAATCTTAACCGAGATGGATGGCAGTGACCTGCCCAACCCCGTGAACTCTGATTCTATTAAGAAATACTATACCTAAAAGGACTTTAGGATGAAAACCTAAAAGGGCATCCTCTTAGTCGCTCGCCTACCACTCACCAAAAAAAATCCAAAAAAAAAAAAGAAAAAAAATCTAAAAAAAAGGGAGAAAAAAGATATAAACAAAAAGAGAAGGAAAAAGAGAAAACTAGCTTAAGTTGAAACCCAAGAGGGCGGCTTAAGTGATTAGACATCTTCATTCAAACTAAGCCAAGCCCAAACTATTATGAACCCAAAACCAATCTTCCCTACATTCAAGACCCTAAGTCATATCCTAACCCATCTATTCTATGTTAACCACCCCCACCAAAACTTCATCCATACTTGCACTCAAAAAATAGGAACCACGAACTTTGAGGCCCCATTCCACCATAGGGCAATCGAAGGAATCTCTTTATCGGTCGACTAGCACCAAAAGGATTAACAGATCGAGAGAAATCTCTAAAGGCAATTAGTGAAGAATTCATGTCATCAACATCAGAGCCAATCGACCAAGAAGATTCCTCTTATCTCTTTTGTATTTCAAAATTTTTCATAATCTTATAAGTTTGTCACAGCTTGTACCTTTTTTCTTTGAATGAAAATATAACTATTTGATTTCTTGCAAAACTTTCTTGTAACGCTACATTCTATGCTGCGTCATGTTTATCTTGTAATTGATAATGCTTGATAAATGGACAAAAATTGATAACAGGATTTCCTAGCATTACTTCAAAAGATAAAACTTTGTAGGAACTTTGTTTCATGTTTAAAGATTAAGAATGAACTCTTGGGGTCACAAGCAGTCTTGCCCTAGGACCCTACATCTTAAAAATTTGCTCAGAACCTCCTCCTAATAAGTGGTCATGGACCTCCTGTACCTTTAAAAAAAAGGACAACCTTAACATTTAAAGCCTCTGGCAATCTAAAGCAAGATTGACAAACCTTGGGGAAAAGGCCACCTCACCAAAGCCACAGAAACTCAAAACCAGCCATTGGATTAGGCTTTTAAAGTCATCACCCTTGCATCAATTTGGTAGGCATTTGCATCTCCATGCATTATGTAGCATTTAACATCTTACAAGTATCAGCTCTCGTATACAAAAGTTAAATTTATAGGGAACCTAAGGTACCATATTTTGATTTTGAAAAACCTCAAAAGGCCTCAAGTAAGTACCTTTGACCTTACGTGCTCATCAATAATCACCCAATAAGGGTATCTAAACTCATTTCCCTCTAATCCTTAAAGAGTAGGATGCTTACCAAAGCCCATAAAAGTTGGTGGCACCTACCTACCATAGTGATTAAAGAGTAGGACATTTCCCTACTCAAAGCCTACATAAGCTGGTGGCAACTACCTATCTTAGTCCTCAAAGAGCAGGACGCTTATCAAAGCCCACACAAGCTGGTGGCACAACATAACCTACCTCAATGCTCAAAAAGCAAGACGTTCACTTACTTTAAAGCCCACACAAGCTGGTGGCACCTATTTACCTTAGTCCTCAAAAAGGTGAACGTCTTTCTTTACTTACCTTAAAGCCCACAGAAGCTGGTGGCACTTGTCTACCTTAGTCCACAAAAAGCTGGACGTCTTTCTTTACCTACCTTGAAGCCCACAGAAACTAATCGCACTTTTTTGAAAAAAAAAAAAACAACCTAGTAGGGAGGTTAAACCCTACAAAACTCATTAAAATCTTTTTTTCTATAAGCTGTTTAATCCATCTTGATATGATTACTCTCCACTTCTCAACAGGCACAGAAATCCATCATCCCATCCAAACAAAATGGTGTCTATTTGTCTTTACCCTATTCCTGATACTTAGCAACGGCCAAAGAAAGGTAGCTATAGACACCTCATTTTGTCTAGGCCAGCTTTTGGCATCCTAAGAGTTAGTTAAAAGATGATAAAATCAAAAAAAAAGAAATAAAAACTAAGGGACAACTGTCAGGTGTCGTGTTGCCAAGCACTATTAGGCGACATGGCGTCAGACAAAAAAAATTTTTTTGAAAAGTCTAAAATACTTATGGGCCGTATTAAAGAAAAATATAAAATCAAGGCATCAAAGGCCACTTTTTATGGTGTCATCAGGGCCATTCAAATGTATAAACAGGTTAATTTCTCACTATTTATGACTAAGTCAAGATAACTCGAGAAGCCACAGGTATGTGCAAGTCATATTCGTACACGAGCATTGATACGAGGCGTTTAAGGTATGAAACACTTGAAATTTCACATGTAGTATTTTTCCTAAAGGGTTTGGTATCGATACCTGGCATGTTTGTATTAATACAGGCCTTGGCAGTAGCTAAAGTTATGATTTTTGGTGAAATGTATTGATACACAAGCATGAGTACCGATAAAAGTCCATGGAGTATTGATACAGGACTTTAAGTCTCCAGATTGCAAACAATTTTTGCTCTTAGTATCAATATATGGCTCCATGTATCGATACTCAGGGGTAAAAATTACCTTGTGTATCGATACAACATGTTTGTATAGATACAATAAGGTATTTTGCCTTACTTGGACCATTTTTCAACTTTGAAAATCAAATTCAAACATGTTTTTGGCACCAAAAAATTGTCATAAAACATTGCAAACCTTGGCTTTGGGTCTATGACCGGATTTAAACAAATTTTAGAGCCTGAACGACCAATGACAAAGGTCACTTTCATAAGATATATGGTTGTAAGAGGGTGGCAAGCATATCATCAGCTAAGAGGCTTGTGCAGCCTTTTTGCTCTCTTTCTCAGCATGATAGAACTAATGAGAAGAAACCCAACTAAGCGTGGTAGCTGGAGATGTTCCTAGTTGCAGGAGAGAAAAATCAAAAATGCCCTTGCCTTTTCTCCTAAAGGCATTAGCTAAGCATTTGATTAAAAAGAGAACTCTGTCCCATCTGAAAACCAAACAAAAAGCTCTCTTAGCCATAAAAAAACTCTCAGAGAAGCTCTTCAACAATCCTAAAAAACTCTTCATCCATCCCCATAAATCCTCCATCAACTCCAGCTCCAACAACTCACCAAAACACTGTTCCATTGCCTTTCACCCTTAACTAACCTCCATTCCGTAGCTCCCTAAAACCAGCACTAGGACACCTTCAAAAACTCAACCATTCACATGCTTTCATCCTCCAAACAGCCCATCAGCAACCATATTATCAGAAAGGTTCTTCCTTTCACCTTTTATTGCTAAATAATAGTAAAAAAAAAAGGAATAAACTGAGCTTAAAGTATGGCTTTAGAAAAAGGAAGAAACTTCAAGCTTTTGCTGCTATTTTTTTTATCTTGTTCTATACATTTTTTGTTTTTGATCATCCATTTCATTTTAGTGAGCCCTTAATGCTGCCATGACCCTCATAATACTCTCATGCATCTTTGTTGCCTCAGTTGTGGTATCCTAGGATCTTAATGACCCTCTTGACACCTTTATGTTATTAGATATATAAACTTACCATGCTTCATTTTCATCATCATACAACCTCTTTTCATGCATCTTTGGCCATGTTCCGTCCATATTCACATATCCATTTCATATTTAAATGGTCACCTTAATGTGTATCAGATATGTTCTAATATTTTTCTTATGTTTTAAGGAGGCTCATGAAATAAAAACGTTGTCTTGACAACTCCAACATCCACTCTTTTGTATAAACATGTTTATATCATCTCTAAGCATCCTATTTGTCATTTTCTTCCATCTATGTCACCCATTTCCATGTTAAAATGTCATCTTTGCATGTTTGCATGTTTAATCCATGTTTATCTTTGTATGTGTTGTATTTTGTTCATGATATCTCCATTAAAATGCTAGCTTGTTTCTTACAAACTAATGTTTAGAAACATTCCCAAGTTAAGTTCATGTTACCTTTAATAGATGAAGAGTAGTATGACTTAATGTTTTCATCAAATTTGTCTCCCAATCTTGGGGGCAAATCAACATTTCAGCTCTGGATTCATTGTGAAATAAGTTTATTTTTTAGAAAAAAAGGGAAATCCTTTTTAGTATTAATCATTGATCTTAAGTTTCGTGTTCGTGACATGGTCAAATCATCCCAAACTACTTTGGCATTGTGGAATGAACTTGTAAAGCCCGCGTTACTTTTTGTCACGGACTTTTAGACGTCCTAGGCCTAAATCTATCTTCAAAAAAAACGAGAATATCCAATAATCCCCCTGTTTTTGCTCTAGTAACACTATAGTTTGAACTTGAAAAATTATATTCGAACCACAAAAATATTTCCTTTGATTTTTCTAATATTTTTCCTTTGAAGGGCATCAAATTACCTTTTTAACAGTGCCTTATTTACCCTTGGATCATCCCAGACAAGGGAGTTATTACTTTTCAAACTTTTGCTATCTGAAACCTTGGGAACCAGCATGTAACATTTTGTTTGGGCCATTACGACCCACTAGATGATTTTTATGAAATTTTCAAATATTTTTTTCCAAAAACTTCATAAAATTTCCTTTTGGAAAAGTATTATCTATGATCTAACGATCCTGTATAAGCTTAGAATGATTTTTCAAAATCCAACATCCCCTTTTAATTGCACATGCTGCCAGTGCTGAGACAAACCTAATTTTGAAAATTAATTTCGCCTAGAAACTGATTTTCTAGAATTTTTGAAATATTTTTATATTAAACCTTGTTGCGTTATCTTTCTAACACTACCTTATTTACCCCCTGAAGCTTTCAAATGTACCCAAAAAAATGCAAGAATAAAGGGGACATAATGATGTCCCTTGTTTTCAACATAATTTTTGAATCCCCTTTTATCGCGATGTTTGGACTTCTCAAAATGCGTTCGGTTGATTCCCCCACAACATCAGCCTTTTTTAACTCATATAAAAATTAAAATACAAAAAATAGGATTTCATAGTAAAAGTTTCGCTAATAGAGATACTCCAACTCCATTACGCCAAAGGGGATACTCCTAACCCATTTTTAATAAAAAAAATTTCAACTGTTCTCTTTGTTTCTAAATGTTTTCCTAACTTTGGGGCTACTCCAACCCCACTAGTCAAAGGAGATACTCCAACCCTATTTTTCATTAAAACTTTAAAATTTCACTTTAATCTTAACTAATTTCATAACTCTATTTTAGGGATACTACAACTCCACCTCACTATGAGGATACTCTAACCCACTTTTACCTTAAAAACTTAAAATTGTCTCTATTCCGGATGCCTCAAACTGTTTTATAAGAATCATCTTTGTTCTTCAAATTACCAATAAATCCAAACTGGTCTCTAAAATTGTCATCTCAGTTATTATTCAATAATCAAAAGCAATTATGAGATACATTTTGGTCGCCCCTCTCTTTTTACATTCTTTTGTTTACGATTGCTTGTTTATGATACTATTACATTTCTTAATTTTTGCCTTACTAACTTGTTTTCCTTTTGTAGTGACTATTGTGCGTTCATATTTAAAATTCATTTTCCATTAAAATTTACAAAGCGATGTTTCATGTTGGTATCTCTCCAGTGCCTAATACGAAACATCCAATTTTTTAAAATCCAATCCGGACATCATTTTTACAAAAATCCATGTGTTCCTTACATCTTCGAGGTGCATATGTGTATCTAATTTCCTTTAAAAAAAATGGATTTCCATTTTCTAAAACTTCATGCATTAAACAGGATTATATCTAAATAGAGACCAAATGGAACCGATTTAATTGAGACCAAAGTGAGACATAGTTAGAAGGTACCGATTTTGGGCGTCATGGGGACGCTAGTTCTTCCCTGCACGTAACCAACTCTCAAACCCTACCAATAAATCTCTGGACTTTGTAGACCTTGAAATTAGTGTTTCGAGTATTGTAACTCGTAATATTATTTTCAGTAGAAATCCAATCTTGCCTAGCTTAAAATAATCGGTGGCAACTCCGAGTTTATGGCCACTTCGTGCTGGCCATCCAGGTCCAGTTGGATGAGTGACTCGTCCGACGGTCTCCCTTTCCTTCCCATTATTAAGGTCCAATTCGATGAGCGATTTGTCCGACAGTCTCTCTTTCCTACCCATTATTATGCCTAATCCAAATCCCGATCATGGGATAACTCAAAGGCTCGATCACAACCAACCATCACTTATTTTTAAGTCAAGCGCGCTATGCCCTTCGGATCTCCGAAGTTTTAAAGGTCAGGCACGTGGCAGCAATAGGTGCTTTGTTGAATGTTATAAACTTGTCTATACATGCATTGGGTACATGTGATTGGCATGTGATATTAGCTATACATAGCAATTATGCTATAATCTATTAAACATGATGGATGGTTATGGACTTAGACCATAGTATGACTAGATGAATACATGGTTGAGATATACTCTTGTGGTGTTTAATTTTATTAAATAGGGTCTACAGACCTTACCTTATCTCTATTACATTTTGAACTTGTAAAATTCTTTTCTCATCTAAGTCCCCTCGAATGTAACTCGAAGTTTCTTTCAAATATATGTAAATGCTACATAGTTCTAGATTTAGGATTAGGTTGATTGAAGGAATTTCATTTTTTCTATTCAAAGATAGTGCCATGAAGAATTGTCCAAGGAGAACACTATTGAGACTTATGAATACTTGGTAAGGTATCTTAAGGTTTGACCAACTAATTTCCCAATGGCCCATGGAAACTAAACTTAGATAAAATTCCATAATCATCCATGTAGGATTGCATGATTAGATTTATTTTTATGTTGATATATATATATATGATATGTATATAATTAAAATAAATACCAATGCCATGCAATCCAAATCAAATCAATGAGACTTAATTAATTAAATTTAAAATCCCTTGTAAAATATTGAATCCATGCATAAGCATGATAAGATGCCTTCTATTAGATTATAACAAAAGAAACAAGTTTCAACCATGGGGATTTGTTAGGTAAACTCAAAGTCCTTTCCAACCGAACTACTTGAGCTATAATTAAAGGGTCTTACTCAACTAAAGCCATCTTGTCCGAATGCATACAACTTGATCGCATGGCATTAGAGGCAATGTTTAGGTGAAATGCATACAATGCACTTGAAGGATCTAATCTTAGGCATCTAATGCTCGCTATCTGGATTTAGTAAATTGATTTAATAATAAAATTTTATTCAAACTAAAAACTAATAGATAACATAGCAAAACTTAGCAAACAGCGTCAACGGATCATCTTATAAGCCTTTGATCAATCTAATTAAGCAAAAAAGAAAAGAAATATGAAAATCATACCTCAATTCATAGAAAGCCATTCTAACAGATATTGAACAATATTTGCTTTGATCTTGTACACCCAGCTTGGTTGTCATAAACCAAAGCTGTTCACATATCCAGCCTCTACTGGTGATCCACACAAGTGACTCAAAAATTCTTCGAAAGGGAGAGACTTCTTTACATCGAGATCCATGTTAATGGATTAGGAATCGAAAACCTTCCTTAATGATCTCTCTATGCACTAAAATCAAAAAAATTGGAGAAGAAATGATTTCTCACCGAAAACCATAATGAGAGTGGTGCAAAAAAAGATGTCACAAATCCTTCTTAGGGAAGATGAAACAGCACCTTTAGGGCTTTCCCTTGTGTTAGGGATGGCATATGTAGGGTTTAGGTACCAAAAGTTAGAGTGGTTTCAAGTTCTTTAACAATTTGGCCCCTTATTTTTTTAACAATTTAAAAAACTCTTGAGTAACTTTTACTCTTTAGGCAATTCAATCCCTGTCTAATTTTAATCCCTGTCTCGAGTAACCTAAAATGGAGGAAATATTAATTATTAATCTTAAAAAATTTGTTTGATTTTAACTTTAGAGGTTAATTTGAGTTGTGTGAATTTAGAAATATTTTGTGTGGTGGTATAATCAATCCCAAAATTATTCAATATAAAATCCCAACACACCCTAACATTAAACCTATCAAACAAAAGCTAAGAAGCAGAAAAAATTTGGGTGCTGAAGATAAAATACGAAATTGTTGAGCCATTAGACACTAGAATTATTATTGTATACAATTATTCTTCTTAGTCGGCTGACATTGTTGCAATTCCAAGGAAAAGAGGAAAAATCAAGGTACGGGTCGACTAAAGGGATATGAACAAAGCCAATCGAAAACATGACTGACATGCCACAAATATCTTGGCGGATAATACTGTTGTTCACAAGCTACTTTCGTTCATGGACGCGTATGTTGGTACAATTAGATATTGGTGTCATCGAATGATAAAGAAAGATTGCTTCAACATTCTGTGTCACCTACTACTGGATAATATTTTTTTGGTTAGAAAAACAAGAGAGCCACGTACCGGAAGATGGCCACCACTGATCCATAATGAAGTAGAGGTCTATGTGGACAACATGGCTGTGAAATCAAAAAGCCTGGGTAAGGATATATCCATAATCTGAGCAAGTTCTTTGAAAAGATCAAGAAGTACTAACTAAGGTTGAAATCCCGTAATGCGCTTTCAAAGTAACTTCGGAAATAAATTAGGCTTCATGATTAGCGAGGGATTGAAGTGGACCTAAAGAAGATCAAAGCAATTATAGACATGCTGCCGCCAATCATGGAAAAGGATATTCAAGTTTCTTGGGCAAAATCCAGTACATCAGGAGGTTTATCCCGAGATAACTACAATTTTTGAGCAGTACAAGTATCACCCTTAACGGTCTTGTAACATTTGGGTTTCATTTCGTTTGGGAGTTACCACTTGATACATTTATGTACTAAAATTAAGACTAGTTTTCAAGACCTCAAGTCCGGTCTTATCAATGATACTAGCTAGGAGAATTTGGTACGAGATTAGGTGAGATCAAAACTCTAAGCCGTGCTCAGGATATTCGATTTGTATTTATCACATCATCTTCTTAAACGTAACGTAATGCATTTATGAATAGTTTGAATGTCGTATGTTTTCATAGGTGCATCTAAAGACATAGAGATGGATTTTTAATCTTGGGTGATCTATTAATCATTGGAATATATTATGATGCAATGATGCAATTTATAACATTCACAAAAAATTAATAAATTGAATTACAGAATAACTAAAACATAAATTAAAGTAGGGTATAAATAAACAATATAAATTAAAGGGTTAAAAATTAATCAAACATAAAACAATCTACTTGCTGAGCATAATGTTCCTATCTGACATGTTAAATACAAACAGATAAACCCAGTTATAGCATAATTCTACATGGAATACGGACTAACTTGAATTAAAGTAGAAGCATATTGCGCAAAATATTCCTACATCCGACTTTACAGTAAAAGACTATTTCATAAAAATATAAGAATATTGTTTAATATCTTTAACCTTTGATATTTACAGGTAAATTAGATATTCAATGATAAAATTATACATGATCAAATAGGAACGATAAAATGAATGATAAATTTGATGCATCTCTAAATAGATTGACAAATTCCCGAAATTGTCTTTTTAAAATTTTGAAACCGAATCCAACTCCGCAAATCGACTTCACAAAATTGAAACCGTGGAGCACATTTATATACTTACATGACAATTGAAGAACGAATCTACAAATTTTTTACACACCCAAAACAAAGCCATAACTCATGACGCCTCTAAAATGAAAAAGAAATAATGATTTCATCTGCTTCAGTGAAATATTCAAATTACAGGGTGACATATACTCTTTAAAATTTGTTAAAAAATAAATCATATAACAATCTCCGAACTTGGTGATATTAAAACCTTTTACCTTCAA
>JBBYHK010049077.1:0-49061 GCA_038382065.1 Adansonia grandidieri | reverse complement strand
ATAAAAATAATTTTTAATATTTTATTGTTTGTAAATACTATTTTAATATATATAATTTATATATATTTATATATATATATATATAGGAAGAGTCGGTTTTATTAAAAACATAGAGAAGAGCAATAATAAAGAAAAGAATAAAATTAAACGTAAAACGTTAATTAAAATTTTTATTAATAATTTTAATAATTATTTCCTTCTTTATAATTATTTTTTGGTTTTACTCTTTTTAAATAATTATTAGTTTACTTTCTTTTTTTTAAATTTTTTTAAAATTTATTGGGAAATTTTCCTATAGAAGCATTTTTTTGATAAATCGTCATATAATATGATGATTTTTAAATTAAATTTTATAATTTTTTTATGTTAAAAAATTATTATTTAAAATGATGATTTTTTAATATCTTTTTAAAATTAACCTATTTTGATAAATAATTTAAAAATAATTTATTTTAATAAATAAAAAAATTATATTATTTTAATAAAAAAAACAACGATACGCTATGGGTAACCAAGCTTTTTCTCTTAATCAATAATAAAATTCCCTTTGACTCTTTGATTTGTGTTGTGTACCACGCCATCTTTTAACTGTTGAGATGGCCTTGGCCACAAACATTGACTATTTGGTTTGATGAAAGGCCGCTACAGTTAGTTTAAAAAAAAAAAGGAAAAGAAGGGACGCTACAGGTTCAGGGCTTTCCCGTGCACGTGGAATATCAACATAAATTATTTTTTTAACAAATCAAATCAAATTATATGAATTTTTCATTTTTCAATTTTTTAAAAAATAATCATTTTTTTTTTAATTTATAGGCTAATGAAAGATATACGATACATGACTTACCTTCAGAATTGAATGCTCGGTAGAAGCTACATATCCATGTTAAGATTCCAACAAAATGATTTCAAATAATTTTTTAAAGAAACAGGAGATATTAATATAGAAAAGAATTTATATTTGATTTAATAAAAAAATTAAATTGAAAGTCAAATTAATCAGATTTTTTTATTTTTGGTTAAACAGTGCAGCTCAACTATAACAAGATTTAAAAAATTTAAAAAATAAAAAATTAGAAAAATAAAATAATAAAATAAATAATATAAATAACATAGTGATTAATCAAAATGAGTTTGTTCGAATTGATTAACTGATTAAAACTAGAAAAATAGAACCTGGGCTTTGGGTTTCAAAAATTAAATGAGTTTTAAAAAATTAGTTTGATTATAAAAATTAAAAAACTTACAATAAAATTAACAAATTGTAATTGTGTTGAAAAAGAAAAGCTCAAAAATAATAAAATATGTTAAATCCGATTTTGTTAACTTTTTACAAATTTTTCCAATTTTTGATTTTTTTTACAATCTTATCTGATTCTTTAAAAATCCAATTTTATATATATATATATATACCATTGAATAACTGAACTTACCTTTTTGATCGAATCATTCGGTATAGTCCAATGTTTTCATCACTGCTTATATGGCATAAATCTGTAGACTATCTGCATGACTTTTTGATCTTTTTATTTCTGATAATTGAATTATTTATCGAATTGGAATGTTTTTGCCATGTTAACATTTTTTTTTTCTAGTTCCACTCGGAGATGTCACTACTCCAGGCATTAAGCACCATCGTGGATGGTGTTATTCAATTGGAGACGCCAAAGTGGATGACGTTTTTCATATTGAAATCGCCATTTTGTTAGGCGTGTTGGAGTTTCCATGCGAGAAGCGCCATACATGCTAGCACCCTCACTTTTCTTGCCTTATTTATGTTTTTTATATTTTCTATTTATTTCTTTTTGTAGTTTATCCATCTTCCATAAAGGAGCCAAATGAAACCTAGATTTCATATTCAGTTTTGAATTATATTTTATATATATATATATATTTTTTTTGTATTTATCCATCTTTGATAAAAGAGTAGAATGAAATCAAAATTTCATGTTTAGTTTTGAATTATATTTTTATATTTTATATTTATTTCTTTATTTCTTTTTGGAATTTATCCTTCTTTCATAAAAAAGCATAATGAAATCAAAATTAAATGCTTGGTTTTGAATTATATTTGAAACTATATATATATATATATATATATTTTATGGGTTTATCCATCTTTAATAAAGAAGGCAAATAAAACTGAATTTTATGTTCTATTTTGAATTGGAGACCTTAAAAAAAATGAATTCGCTAAAGTTTGTAATAAGAGATAACCATACTAATACAATATAAACTAAAGGTTGTTCGTATGCCCTTTTTTTATTTTCCATTTCAATAATATGGTTTTTGAATACTTGTTAACTTATGTTTATACTATCTTTGAATTGCCTGTAAAAGGAAAGATATTAGTCTCTCATTATCTTCATTAAGGCTTCGTTTGGAATCGTGGACTCCCAAGCCAAACGTTGGGTAAAAAACCCCACTGAAATTATATCTCCACTGAATAGAATGGAGCACTAGGGGTCCAGTCCTCGATTGGACCGCCAGTGGAGGGGGTAATCACCTTTTTATCCTCTCTACTTTTTATTATTTTTTAAAATATTTTTATATTTATTTTAATATAAATATAATTTTTAATTATTATATAACATAATACAATTTTAATATATATTTTATTATTTATAAATATAATTTTATTTATATTTTCTTATTTAATATAAATATAATTTTTAATTATTTATTATTTATATACAAACATTTTAATCAAATTCCCTTAATGATCATTTTCTATTTTATCTCACTGCTACTGTTACGATTGAAATCCAAACATATATTCCATCACTGATTTTAATTTTATTGTTACAGTATTCAATTTTACTGCTATAGTAATTAATCCCACC
This sequence comes from Adansonia grandidieri, assembly GCA_038382065.1. Classification (NCBI taxonomy): domain Eukaryota; kingdom Viridiplantae; phylum Streptophyta; class Magnoliopsida; order Malvales; family Malvaceae; genus Adansonia; species Adansonia grandidieri. The sequence goes on along the minus strand of JBBYHK010049077.1, from coordinate 46,221 downwards.
ACTATTGTTATTTTCAATTTCATTAGAATCAATCTCACTGCTAATTTAAATAGACCTTAAGGGAGTGCTTAGTAGGAAAAAAGTGGAAGGAATGATAAGGAAGAGTGAAAAAGTGAAAAAAAAAATGAATTTTGACTATACTTGGTAAGAAGAGAACTAAGAGGAAAGAAAATAATAACAAAAAAAAACCCTATCATTTTCCTCACTATTAACCATGAATATAAGATTATCCATCATTTTTAAGATGAGAGTGGCATGAGTTAAGTGTGTATATTTTTAAGATTATCTATCATTTTTTAATTTTTATTTTTTCATCTCTACTTTGAATGAATATAATGATAAAATAATTTTTTTAAATTTTTTTCTCTCATTTTTTTAATTCTACCAAGTAATAAGTAAAAAAAAATAATATTTTTCTTTTCATATTTCCAACTTTCCTACTATAGATATTAATGAAAAGAAAGTTTTTTTTTTTTTTTTTTTTATCTTTCAACTTTTCCTTTCCTTCATCCTTTTTATTTTTTCAATTTTTTTTCACCCTACGAAATAAAGCCCGAGTCTTCTTTTAAGGGTACTAAAGCCTTTAAAGTTTGTTGTTGGAAACATAGATTGCGTTGGCGCTACCCACGTGAAATTGAAGAAAAATGATAGGGTGGTAAAAATAATAGTACCTCAATAATATGTTTCAAATGGATGGTAGTTTGGTAAATGTCTAATTATAAGGGGTAAAAAGGTAAAAAAATCATAAATAAATTAATTGATATCACTTTAATAAAAATAAAGATATCATATTTGTTTTTTAAAATTTTTTATATAATGATATCATCTGATTTATTAATTATATATGAATACATTATCAATGTATCAAATATAAATCTTTAATAAATATATTTTTTACTTTTTTTTTTAAATAAAAGCTCCAAGATTAAAATAGTGTTTATTTTTATTTGAACTTGCGAACCTCTCTCATCAATATTACTGCCCATAAATAAAATGTCTATTAAAACTAGAAAATAATAAAATAATTTACTTGCTTAAATCATATTCAAATTTGATTTGTCTAACCTTAAATCTCTTTTCATTGTTAAAAAATATATTAAAAAATATTAAAAATTATTTTATATTAATATTTAAAAATTTTATAATTAAATTTAAATAACTTTTTAATCATTAGCTCATATTGCAAAACTCCTATCTCAGATCGAATCCAAGTCTGATTGAATTTATAAGGTTGAGCAAGTAAACCGGTTCATGAAAAAGTTAAGAACTAGCTGCCAAGCCCGACAAAATTCAAGCCAGTTTCTTGGAGCTACAAATGCGGAAGTGTCATCTCCAGCATTGTTGAATGCTAACAGTGTGAAGCACCCTAAAGAGCGAAGGCCATGACGTCTCAAGTCAAGATAACCAAAAAAGAACATTGAAATATTACAATCAAAGGATACTGTATATTCCAGACACAAAGAGATGATGAAAAAAGTTTACAAGTATTCAAACTTCATGTTAAATAGCACAAAGGGGCAACTTGGAAAAGTGCAGGAATGAAGGTTCCGAGTACAGTGATTTTTTTCCTACAGATAGAATTCTTACTCAATTGCTGCACGTACAAACTCGACAAGGTCCCGGCGAGCATCTTAAAGAATCACACCTGATAGAGAGGTTTTAATTAAAGCTTCATGAAAGAGTAATAACCTTTCCAGTGGCAGTGTCAAGATCAATTTCATAGACGCAAGGCCTTGTTAGTAGCCTTGGCATGGTGCTCATTGTACCAACTAAAGGATAAACGAAACAAGCTTCTATGCTGGCTCTCACATCCCTCATCGGTCAGATGATTCGTTCGGCGCTCCCTTTTCCGAGGCATTACGTGCAAAAGAGAAGAGTACTGGGTTTTTGCCATGCAGATTGGCAGATCAGAAAACCCTTCTCTGCTGTACATCTCAATCTGTTTCTCAACCTGAGTTAGATGAAAAAGTAAAGACTCACGTCAAGGAAAAAACTGCTGAATGATTTTGTTGGTTAGAAATTTAAAACTTAGGTGTCCAATATTTAACGAAAAATCAAACTATTTAAAGCATGCATCATTACTATACAGGCATTCTGTTGACGATAATCTTCTGCTCCTCAATTGCGCATGAAGCTCCTTCATCGATTCTCTTTTTCTTGTTAGTTAAAGGTCAATATTCATTGACGAGAGCATTTAAGGGCTTCCGATACTTATTTTGTTTCCCATCAGAAAGCGAAAAGAAAATATTATTTATACAAGAGTTTCATTTTAATAACTTTCCATATGTATAATGTGTTATCAGAATCGGACTATTAAAAATACAAGAACTCTGAACTTTGGGAATCCAAATTCAAGTATTGATGTGCACAAGGTTTTAGTCAAGTTCAAAGAATTAACCGCAATATAAAATTGAAGGAATTAAAGAAAGATCTCCGAAGAGTTTACCTGTTCGGTGTATTCAACACCACTGGCACCATATGACCTTGGTATTGGCTCAATTTTCACTTTAACGCTAATGTCCAAAGGATATAAGAACTTCAAAGGCTGTTTCACATTCTCACATGCCCTCCGAACTGCAACTCCAAGATCCATTACAAAATAAGAGACTTTTAAATACAAGATAAAAGGCATGATCAAAAGAAGCATTCTCTCAATCTTGATTTAGTTGTATTTGGGACGAACATTATCCCTAATTTAACAGTGTTGTGGTAGAATGTTGTCTTCAAAACTTTTCAAAGATATAGTTTTAAAAGATGATTGTTAGATACAATTTTTCATCCTTAAAACTTTTAAAGATAAATTTTTATCTTTCAGAGATAATTATAAATCGTCCTCAATTCTTCTAAATTTGGTAGTGATCCACCTGACAAAGTAACATAATTTGTTATCATTCAAGCTTAAAAACACTTCTATAAGACTTAGGACTTTGTAGCATTAGATACAAACTCACAATTAGGAAACTCAGAATGAGATTAGAGATGCCAAGGGCAATATCTACTATACAAATATATCTGAGACTATACATCAATGAGCATTTTCTCTATAAGTAATGGTTGAAAATGAATTAATTTGTTTAGTACCACACAATGTCAAATGGCTCAAGGCACTTCCATTACTAAATTGATTATCGATAAATATGCCTTAAAAAAAAAGCGATTTGACAAAGAAATTGATAACTCTATAAAAGAGAATTATTTAATCTTATTATGTGTATTAAAATAGTTAAAACTTAGAGTTTTTAATTAGATTTTATTTATTTCTAAGTTGTTTTTAAATTAGTTTTATTTATTTTATTTGTGTTAAATTACTTAGTTATGTAAGTGTTTTTCATTTTTTTTGTAGGCTTAAAGCTCGAAGGACTTTTCAAGGTTCAATAACTTAATCAAGAAGCAAAGTAAACCTGGTTTGGTATCTTCCAAAACTAAATTATGCAAGCTACTTGCATGCCAAGTTTCTCTTCCCCAAGGTTTTGGCTCTATATAAGACTTTTAGGCTTAGAATTAGGAATGCTAGAGATACTTTATAACTATTATTTTCTCTAGTTTTCTGAATAGAAGAGCAGCCATCAAGACTTTACAACTAGAGAATAGATTGGAAAAGCTTGAAGACCAAGACTTGACAACTCTTAGTTTTTTCTTGCCTTTAATCTTTTTATCTTTATTGTAATGTTTATGATAGTGAAACTCTAGTATTTTGTGTTTTATTTAATCAGCATGAACTAAATTTATTTTTCTAGAGTTACAATAGAACTGAACATGTAGTTTGGATTAGTTCTACCTTTTCTCTTGATTTAATGATTTTTAAGTTATTTGTTCAATCTTATTTTCATTGCTTCTAATTGATTATCCAAGATTTAGTAACCCTAATGAATTTGGAAAAAGGAATTTTGTTTTCAAACCTCGATTGAATGACATATGTTTCATATTTATTTATTATGATGAATTGATCTACATATTAGATAGGAATATATGAACATGCCATATGCAACCAAATTAGAGTTTTAAGCTTATTGAGTTTTTTTTTTAATTTAATTTACATAGGAATATAGTAAATTGGTTAAAGAAGATATTTTTATAAGACCATCGGAAGATATTTATAAATAAATTGAAACTCTAAGTTAACAACTCATTATCATTAATCAAGTTAAAAGGGTAAAACAAATTCAAATAAAGAAGTGTTAAGGAAAGTTGTAATCCTAGGCTTTTCTCATTGATTAAGTAAACCTTATTTATTTTTCTTTGCTTTGTTATTTAGTTTAATTTTAATTTTTTTACAATATTTTAATTGGTTGTTTGGATAAGGTTAAATTGTTTTAATTTAAGTAGTTAGCAAATTTGAGTACAATTTTTCGTGGGAATGATACTGTACTTTTCACTATATTGCTTGTTGAAGATACCGCACTTGCATGGTATTCCAGTAATAAGTTTTGGGTACCATTATCGGGGAGTTGTTTTACTATTTTTGCTAATATTAATACCAAGCAATTTTAATCTTAATTCATACTCTCTTTTTATTTTTGAGGTACTTTTGGTCGTTGTATATAAAAAGTGAGAAAGTTGAAACTTGTCCTTTTTAATTTAGAACATGAAATAATTTTTCATTTACTTCAAAAGGAGAATTTACGAGTCTTGAATTAGTAATACAATGGATGAAGAAGAAGATATAAAGTGTCTATGGAGTTTGTTGTCCATTTTATGGAAGGCCTTCATTCTAGCATTCAGATGCTTGTCATCCAAGCCAATAACTTTAAGATAAAGCCTACCATCATTTAGATGATCTAACTTCAGTCCAACTTGGTAGCTTACCTAATAATGATCCTAACACTCACATTGTGAACTTTCTAGAGATCTATTATACTTTCAAATGCAGTGAAGTTTTGGATAATGCCATCAGACTAAAACTTTTCTTTTCTCACTTTAGGATATGGTAAAGAGTTGGCAAAATTCACTTTCAGCTAACTCCATCATTACTTAGGATGATTTGGCCTAAAAGTTTATTCCAAAATATTTTCCCCTGACCAAGATAGCAAAGATGAGGGATGACATTACTTCTTCTACGCAGTATGATTCAGAATCACTTCATAAAGCTTGGGAAAGATCCAAGGATTTGCTTCGGAGATGCCCTCATTGTGGTCTTTCTAAATGGCTTTAGGTACAAACTTTTTATAATGGAATAATGAGTTAGATTAAGAACTATTATTGATGTTGTACCAGGTGGAGCATTCATAAGGAAGTCACCTGATAAGGCTTATGAGTTACTTGAATAGATTACTTCTAATAATGATCAATGGTCCACCGAAAGAAGTTTGCCAATAAAAGTTATAGGTATCCATGATGTCGATGCCATTATTGCAATAAATGCACAACTGGCAGCAGTATTAAAAAAAATTTTGATGCTATAAGAGTACATTCAATTCAAAGCCCTTTTATGATTTGTGAACTATGTAGGAATGAACATTTTAGTGATTATTACCCAACCTACGTTGAATCAATTAATTATGTTGTGAATTAGAGCAGGTAGCAAAATAACCCTTATTCAAATGGCTATAATCCAAGTTGGCATAATTATCCAAACTTCTTTTGGAATAATAACCAAAGGCATTTGTCTACAACTAAGCAAGCTTTCCCTCCTAGATTTACATAGCAAGCTAGGGCTTTTGACCAAGCCTAAGGTCTAGCTTAAGGAAAAAAGCCATCAATAGAAGATATGTTTATACAATTTATACAAGTTCAAACAGCATCTCTTAGGAATATTAAGATATAATTGGCCAACTTGCTAATGCCATCAATAATCATCCTATGGGTACTCTTCCAAATGATTTGAGCCTAATCTAAAAAGAGATGGAAAAGAGCATTGTAAGGCCATCACACTTAGGAATGGTATAGAGATAAAGAATGATGATAACAAAATTGATTCATCCAAAGAAAAAAAAGCTGACAAAATTCAACAATAAAAACCTCAAGCTACCCACCACCATTTTTTTAGATCATCTTTAAGAGCAAAAACTTGATAACCAATTTCAAAAGTTTTTTGAGCTATTTAAAAAACTCCACACTAATATTGCTTTTGCTGAAGCTTTAGAACAAATGCCTAGTTGTGTCAAGTTTATAAAAGATATCTTGTCTAAGAAAAGGAAATTGGGTGAATATGAGACTGTCACACTTACTGAAGAATATAGTGTTATTTCATACCCAAACTCGAAGATCCTACATTGGGACTCAATTTTTGGAAGAGCTTTATGTGATCTTGGTGCAAAAATAAATTTGATGCCTCTTTCTCTTTAAAGGAGACTAGGTTTAGGGGAGATAAAACCCATCACGGTGTCAAATTTGACAAATTTATCTTCCCAGCTAATTTCTTAGTTCTTGATATAGAGGAAGATCATGAAATACCCATTATTCTAGGGAAACCTATTCTAGCCGCCGATAGAACCTTTATAGATGTGCAAAAAGGCAAACTTCCCATTAAAGTTCAAGACCAATAGGTAACTTTTAATGTTTAAAAGCTATGACATTTCTTAATGAGTCTGATGAGTGTTTTGTAGTGAATATTGTTGATAGTGCAACAAATAAAGTTTTTATATATAGTTATCTTAATTAATCCATTAGACACAACATTGGTGTCTAATTCTGAAAAGGTTAATGATCAGTTTACTAAGTGTTTGAAGTTGCTTAATGCATTGCATTTAACTAAGTCTAATCCTAAATTTGAATCTTTGGGACCTTTATCCACTACATCTACCAAGCTCTCCATTTAGGAGCCACATTCCCTAAAGCTTAAATAAATTCCTCCATATTTAAAATATGCTTTTCTTAGTCAAAATTATACTTTTCTTGTTATTTCTCATATTTTCTTTGTGATAAATAGGTATATAGATTGCTTAAAGAGCATAAAAGAGCATTAGGTTGGTCAATTATTTATAGCAAGAGAATTAGTCCTTTAATTTGCATGCATAAGATCCTTTTTAAAGATAATCATAAGACCACCATAGAGCATCAATACCAACTTAATCCCGTCATTAAAGAAGTGGTTAAAAAAGAAACCATCAAGTGGTTGGATGTCAGCATCATCTATCAATTTTTTATGGTTCTTAGGTAAGTTCAATTTAGCACGTGCCTAAGAAAGAGAGGATGATTGTGGTTTCCCATGACAATAAATAGTTAATTCCAACAAGAATGGTAATTGATTAGCATGTTTGCATAGGCTATAAGAAGCTCAATAAAGCTACTAGGAAAGACTACTTTCCATTACCATTTATTGATAAGATGCTTAATAGGTTAGTTGGTAAGGAATTTTATTGTTTCTTAAATGATTATTTGGGATGCAATCAATTTGCTACGGCATCGAAAGATCAAGAGAAGACTACTTTTACGTGCCCTTATGGGATTTTTGCTTTTCGAATAATTCTATTTGGGCTTTTAATGCTTCAGTGATCTTTTAAAGATGCATGATGGCTATATTCTCTAATATGGTGGAACAATGCCTAGAGGTATTCATGGATGATTTTTTTAGTTTTTGGAAACTCATTTGATGATGCTTGCATAATCTAGGTTTGATGCTTAAAAGATATGAAGAAACCAACTTAGTTTTGAATTAGGAAAATGCCACTTCATGGTTCAAAAAGGTTTTGTTTAGAGACATTAAGTTTTAAGAAGAGGCATAGAAGTGGGGAAGGCAAAGATTAAAACCATTGACAAAATCCCATTTTCAACTTTAGTCAAAGGAATGTGAAGTTTCCTTGGTTTTGTCAGATTCTTTAAGAGATTCATTAAGGAGTTTTTGAAGATCTTAAAACCATATTGCAATCTCCTAGAAAATGAGGTACCTTTTAATTTTGATAATGCGTGCGTAGCCTCTTTTATGGAATTGAAAAAAGGTTAGTTACTGCCCTTATTATTATTGTCACAAATTGAAATCTTCTATTTGAACTAATGTGTGATGCAATTTTGTAGTTCGTATGGTGTTATAACAAAGAAAAGAAATGGTTTTTCCATTCCATATACTATGCAAGCAAAACTTTGACAAATACTCAATTGAATTATACTACAACTAAAAAAGAATTGCTTGCTATAATATTTGCTTTTGATAATTTGGATCATATCTTATGGAAACTAAAGTTATTGTTTATATTAACCATTCTACTATTAAGTATTTGATTTAAAAGAAGGATGACAAACCAAGATTGATTTGATATACTTATTTTACAAGAATTTAATTTGGAAATTTGTGATAAAAAGGGAATAGAAAATCAAGTGGCATATCATCTCTTAAGATTGGACAATAAGGCAAAAATTAGCAATTCCATACAAATTAATGAGTCTTTTCCTGATAAGTTGCTTTTCCAAGTAAATTAACAAGAATTAACCATGGTATGCCGACTATGTCAATTATATTGTAAGTAGAGTTTTCCTTTCTGATTTGAATTCTCAACGCAAGAAAAAGTTATTTAATGTTGTTAAGTAATATTTGGGGATGAACCTTTCTTGTTTAAGCAATCTACTAATCAGATTGATAAATATTGTGTGCCTAAGGAAGAAATTGAAAGTAGTTTGCAACTTTATCATTCATTGGATTATGGAGGGCATTTTTAAAGAGAATGAATTGCAACAAAAGTGCTATAATCAAGTTTCTATTGGCTAACCTTTTTTAAAGATGCTCACCACTTTGCTTTAAGATGTGACAAGTATCAAAGAGTAGGCAAAATCTCAAGGGGAAATGAGATATTGCTCAATAACTCCAAGAAGTAGAGATTTTTCATGCATGGGATATTGATTTTATGGGACCATATATTCCCTCTTACAATAATCTTTACATTCTAGTTGTTGTAGATAATGTATCAAAGTAATTAAAGCTATAGCCTTATCAACTATGACTCTAAAGGTGTTTTGAATTTGATGAAAAAGAATATATTCACCCGTTTTGCCACACCAAGAGCTATTATTAGTGATAAGGATTCACACTTTTGCAACAAATATTTTAAAGCTTTTTTTTGACAAACATAGGGCTAAACACAAGATTGTCACAGCCTATCACCCATAATCAGGAGACCAAGCTAAACTATCAAACCAAGAAATTAAAAAAAAAAATATTGGAGATGACGGTTAGCCCAACTAGAAAAGATTAGTCCAAAAGATTGGATAATGTGTTGTAGGCATACCAAACTGCTTATAAAAGTCCTATCGAGATGCTTCCAAATCAATTAGTTTTCAGCAAAACATGTCATCTTCCATAGAATTAGAACATAATGCTATTGGGCCATCAGTAAATAGAATTTTAATCTTCATGCAATTAGAAAGAGTCGATTGCTACAACTTAATGAGATGGATGAATTTGTTCTTCAAGCTTATGAAAATGCCAAGCTTTATAAAGAAAAGAAAAAGAGATGGCATGATAAAAAGATCATTGAGTGAAAATTTGAACTAGGTCAACATGTTGTTCTCTACAACTCACACTTGAAACTTTTTCTAACAAAATTTAAGTCTTGATGGTTCAAACTTTTCGAAGTCATAAAACTGTTCCCATGCATAGCCATCAAATTTGTTGATGAAGGTTTTAACTAAATTTTAAAAGTTAGTAGGCAAAAACTTAAGCTTCATTGGTAAAAGGTGATGAAAAGGTAAGAGTTGCATATCTCTAAACATAATCTAAAAGGTGATGAAAAGTTAAAAGTAGGGGAGAATATCTCTGTAATTCTATAAAGAAAACTTCTGTCTAAGTGCAAGCACCCAAGTATGTTCACTATGCCATGTGCAATTACATTATGATTTTTACGTTCTTGAGATAGAAGATGATACATCCTCTAATCCAACCCTAATTTTATTAGGAAGGCCATTCTTAAGGATAGCTAGGACCAGGATTGATGTTCATGATGGCATCCTCACTTTGGAATTTGATTGCGCAGTGATTCATTTCAATATTTTAGAAGCCATGAGGTATCCTAGTGACTTGTACTCTGTTTTTGTAGTTAATGTTATTGATACTTTAGTGAAGTAATCTTTTGAGTTAGATAGTGAAGATAGCTTGGAAATAGCCATTAGTAAGCATCTTGGGATAGAGAAATCTAAAAACCAAAAGAAGAGTTGGCTTTGAGTAAACATGTAAAGGAGGTAGTGGCATCTCTACACATTTTGTTGCTTAGTGATGAAATGTTTGGTGTTTCATTTATCAATTTGCCTATATCTGAAGAGAAACTTCTACCTTCTATTATATAGGCCTCCACAAGTAAAACCACTATTAGATCATTTGAAATACATGTTCTTAGGTGAGAAGGACTTGTTACCATTTATCATTGTTAAAGATCTCACACCATTGTAAGAAGAGAGACTCATTCGTGTGCTCAGAAACCATAAGATGAGAATTAGTTAGACAATTGTTGATATCAAAGAAACAAGCATGTCCAATCCATGCATCGAATTTTATTAGAGGAAAGATCAAAACGAACAAGAGAAGCACAACATTGATTGAATCCTCCTATGATGGAAGTTGTGAAGCTGGAGATACTCAAGCACCTAGATGTTAGGGTGATCTATCCAATCTTAGTTAGCAAGTGGGTGAACCCGATACAAGTGGTTCTTAAGAAGTCTAGCATCACCGTTGTGAAAAATCAAGATAATAAGCTTGTTCTTACACAAGTTCAAATGGGGTGGTGAGTTTGTATTGACTATCAAAACTGATTTTAGCAACTCGCAATGACCACTTGTTGTTCCTTTAATCGATCAAATGCTTACAGGTTAGTTGATCATTCTCATTATTATTTTCTTAATGGTTACTCAAGTTATAATCGGATCATCATTGTTTCAAAAGAGCAAAAGAAGACAACATTTACATGCTAGTTTGGTATATTTGCCTATCAAAGCATGGCATTTAGTCTTTGCAATGCACCAACTACATTCCAAAGGTGTATGGTTAGCATATTTTTTATTATGTAAAGAACATCATAGAGGTATTTATGGATGATTTAGTGTCTATGGTGATTCTTTTGATAAATGTTTAGACAATCTAACACTTGTGCTTGAAAGATGCATGGGAACTAACCTTGCATTAAAATAGGAAAAATGCCATTTTATGGTTAATCAAGGTATAGTTCTTAGGGATATTATTTCTTCCAGGGGAATAGAAGTTGATAAATCTAAGATAAACCTTATCTGTTCTTTGCCACCTCCCACAAGTGTACGGTTATTGTCGGTTTTATTCCAGGCAAGTGTACGTATCGAAATAAATAATATAGTGATGAATAGAGTATCGTTCTCATAAGGAATTGTACCAAATCTGCTAAGTATTAAAATTACCACAATTTAATCTTATTCAAATAAATAATTGAAAAAAGATTAATAAAAATTAAAATTAAACTAACTGAATGAATTTAACTAAATAACAAAGAAAATTAAATAAGTTTACTTTATCAATAAAAACCTAGAATTCCCTCGACACTTTATTTGAATTTTATTTTATCCTTTTAACCTTGACTAATGATATTGAGCTGTTAACCTAGAGTTCTAATTTATTTATAAATATCTTCCGATAGTCTTGTAAAAATATCTCTTTTAATTAATTTACTATATTCCTATGCAAACTAAATTAAAAGAAACTCATTAAGCTTAGACTCTAATTTGGTTACATATGGCATGCTCGTATATTCCTATCTAACATGCAGACCAATTCATCCTTATAGATGAATATAAAACATATGTCATTCAATCCAGGTCTAAACACAAAATTCTCTTTTCCAAGTTCATTAAGGTTACCAAATCAATCTAATTGGTGGCCAATCAACTACAAGCATTAAGAACAAGATTGAACAAGTAACTCAATTGTCATTAAATCAAGAAAAGAAAATTAAAATAATTCAAACTACATATTGAGTTCCATTGTAATCCTAGAAAAATAAATTTAGCTCATAGTGATTAAATAAAACACAAAACAATGAAGTTCCATCACCATAAGTATTACAATAAAGATAAAAAGATGAATTAAAAAAAAAAACTAAGAATTGTTAAATCTCGATCTTTAACTTCTTTAATCTTTTCTCCTATTGCAAAATCTCGGTAGCTTTTCTTCTTCTTTGAGACTAATAGCTATGAAGTATCTAAGGATGCCCTTCCAAACCTAAACATAAGGATCCTATTTATAAACAAAACCCTAAAGTGGAGAGACTTGATTTGCAAATAACTTGAGCATATTTTTAGAAGTTTCCAACTTGAGTCCACTTTCCCTCTTTATTAAGTTGTTATATTTTTGGAAGCTCCTTAGAGTTTTGACCTACAAAAATAGGAAAATTATTTAAATAACTAAATAATTAAAATATAAGGAAAGCAAGTAGGACTAAATTAAAAACTGCTAAAAATAAAATATTACTAAATTAAAAACTACTAAATATGAATGATATTTAAATAAACATCTCTAAGATCTAGCTAATTTAATATGCATAAGAAGACTAAATAACTTTATTCTATAGGGTTAACAACTGTAGGTTCATTTTTTTCTTGGTTATATAGGTTTCTATCATAGATTTATTAGGAATTTTTCAAAGATTGCATTGCCTCTATGCAAGTTGTTGAAAAAGATGTGCCCTTCCACTTTGATGATAAATGTAAAGAGGTATTCGAGACATTAAAAGAACTCTTGACTTCAACACTTGTGATTCAACCATAAGATTTGACTTTACCTTTTGATATCATGTGTGATGCAAGTGACTACATTGTAGGAGCTATTTGGCAGTTAATTGGCATACATGATTTATTACACCTCTTACACTCTAAATGATGCATAGCTTAACTACTCCACAATTGAAAAAAAGCTTTTAGCGATTATTTTTGCTTTAGAGAAATTCCATTCTTTTTTGATTAGTACTAAAGTAATTGTTTATTTTGATCATGCAGCTCTTAGGCACTTGCTCACAAAGAAATATGTGAAATGAAGATTGATTAGCGTGATTCTTCTTTTGCAAGAGTTTGATTTGGAAATAAAAGATAAGAGCAGTGGTCAAAACTTAGTTGCAGACCATCTTAGCTAACTAGTTCATGAAAAGGATGCAATTCCATTGTTAGAAAACTTTCCCTATAAGCAATTCTTTTCAATTGGTATGTCAACTCTTTAGTATGAATACATTGTTAACTATTTAGCTACCAAGAAGTTGCCAAAAAATTTGACTTAAGCTCAGAAGCACAAGATTAAGAGTTACTAAAGTGCCCTTTAGAGTATGCATTTGACGTGAAAGTGTCCGATAACTCTAAAAGACTCAACAATATCATGAAATGACTAACCTTTCATTAAAGCATACCTTTGAGATGAACCAATGACCCTAAAGGACTCAATTTTAAGGTAACTAAAATACCCCTAAAGCATACCTTCAATGCAAAAGTATCTCGATAAACTTAAAAGAGTCCATAAAATCATGAAATGACCAATTTATCCCTAAAGCACCCTTTTAACATGAAAGTATCTCAGTGACTCTAAAGGACTCGATTCTAAGGTAAGATTACTAAAATGCTCTCTAAAGTATACCTTTAACATAAAAGTATTTTGGTAACTCTAAAAAACTTAATAATAACATGAAATAACAATCATACCCTAAATGGACAAGCTATATGGTAAATGTAACCAACATAACAAAAATTGCTAATAGGTCTTTAAATTTCTCAAAATTGCACTTTGCCTCAAAATGACCTTAACCACTAGGAATGCATCCAAAATCTTCAAAATACCTTAAGTGGGTAATTTAATATTAGAATGGCTTAATTAGCCTTAATGTGCAAAGTGTTGGCTAAATAGACTTTACACTTTCAAATTTTCCAACTTAGTTCTTATATGATTTAAAATGCATAAACAACCATAAAAAAAAATCAAAACACATGGAAATTTTACCTAAGATCACTAGGACCATTCGGTGAAACACCTTTGGCCTTGGAACAATTTTTTCAATTTCATAATTTAATCCTTAAGGTTTTTAAAATTACTAAATGGCCCTAAAAAGCTTAAAATATGAAAAATTCTATTTCCTGGCCACTACCTATTTGCCTTTGGCATGTAAATGCCCTTAGATGAGTTTGGAAATTTTGGAACAATTATAGAATAGTCCCTAAGGGTTTGACCAAGCTAAGAAATACCCTAAAATGGCCTAAAAATGTGAAAATTGCATTTTAACCACTATAGGTTTGAAAATTTTGGAAACATTATGAAACGGCCCTTATAAGTTTTGCCACGAACCAAAATAACCCTTAAATGGCCTAAAAATTAAAGGAAAAATTACATTTTAACCCTTAAAGTTTTAGCTATTTACAAAATAGCCCTCCAAAAATTTCATGTTTCATGAAAGTAGACATGAACGCATGTTAACATCATCCTAGGCTACTACAAAGCTCAACATAAAACAAAAGTTCTCAAAATCCTAACATTCAAGAGAAATCATAAACTAAAAGTGTAACAAGGATAAACACAATTAAATCATGTATAAGATCCATCAATATTTAAATTTATTTTAACACTTAAAGGTATGATTTAGAGACTTGCTCTTTGAATAAATGATTTCAATGAGATTTAAACAACAGCAAAAAATAATAATGTAAAATAACAGAATGGTCATGGCTCCAAGCTTAGCCTTTAACGCATATAAATTATGCTAGGGCATAAGCTTAATCTCCTCAATAAATAAGGGTCATGAAGCTACTAGCAAGAGGATTAAAAGATAAAAATGAAATGAAAATAAATGGAATAAAGTGAACAAAAAAATTCCCAAAAGAAATACCTTTAAAAGCTTTTAAAGAAACTTGAAACTACTTAGAAATAAATCAAGCTTTTTTTGAATTTTTTTTTTGGTTCCAAGAACTAAGGGATTTTCTTGTTGTTGGGAGAAGAATAATGAAAAAAAATGAAAAATCCCCCTTAATCATGGAAGTGGCGTCACTTTTATGTTCCAAAGTAGCTATTTTCTTTTTGTTTGGTGGAAAATAATAAATTCGTGTCATATGGCCATACTTTGTGTCATTGTTCTTTTTCACTTTCCCCAGCTAAAGATGATAGCTTTCATGTCCTCTCTTGTCCAATTTTTTAGATTTGGTTGGGATAGAACTAGATTTTGTTAGATGGGAATTGAATTCCAACCAAGCTGGTTCATAGGTAAATAAGTTAGAAATAGTTTGAACTAAACTAATTTGTTTGAAAAAAAAACTGATTGGAACTAAATTAGGTCCATATGAAATGGGAATTTGTTGGAAAAAAATCATGGAACAATTTAAAATTTATGGACTAAATTAAAAAAATGAATTAAAATTCATATATTCAAAGGGTTAATTAAAATTTTACATAAGATAAAATTTAATTAAAAATTTAATCATGTAAAATTCTAATTAAAATACCATAAAAAAAGAAATTGAAAAAAATTAATGCATAACAACCTTTGATTGAAAATCAAATGGAAGAGATTTGGTTGAAAGGAACAAAGTGTAAAAAACAAAAAAAAAAAAGGATTAAAATCTATGTAATCAAGTGGGGAAATAAAATTCTACTTGTTATAAATCTAATTAAGAATTTAATCATGTAAGAATTTGAAATAAAAATCCATAGAGAAAATTGAATTAATGAAATTAATGTGTAAAAATTCATCAAAGGAAACCTGAGAGATAAAGGAATTTAGAGAAACAAATCCTCAAAAAATTAAAATAAGCATTTCATGCAAAGAAATCAATTAGAAACCATGCATGAGAGCTTATAAAATTTCATGCTTTAAAGAATTTAATGTCCGTTCAAAGAAAATGTTAGTGGGCTTTGTTGGAAGATTAGAATGGGCTTGTTAGACTTGTTGGAAACTATATGGGCTTTAAAGCTCATTAGCTTAATTTCAAAGCCTTAAGCTCTTGAGAAGGAAAATTTTCTCCTGGCCAATGAAAACAAAATGAATGGAAAATATTCAATATGTGAAAAGAAAATTTTTCATGAAAAATTTCAAGTGAAAGAAATTAATTAAAAATCCTTTATGTGAAAATTTGAAAGAAATATGTCCAAAATTGGACAAATGTAAAGTATGGAGGCCAAAGAAAATGAAACTTTATGTATACCAAATGGAAAATTCCATATTGTGGGAAAAAAAATAAGTAAGAAAATTTTTGGTGAAAAGAAATGAAATTCCATGTTTAAAGGGTTTTTCAGTAAAAAAATTCATAGAAAGAGACTTTCCAAGTTTTTAATCACATTAAAATATTTGAAAAATATCCCAAGTATTGAATTCTAAAAAAAAAAAAAAATCTATATTAGAAAAAAATATGGTTAGCATGAGGAAATTTCATCTGTGAAAAAGACAATTAAAAATTTCATATTTGTAAAAAGTTTACAAGAAACATCTATATGGAAGAAAATTTTATAAATGGAAAATTTGAAAATAAATTTAAGTCTTAGAAAGCTGAATTAAAAAATTTAATTGAAAGTACATAAGAAAAGTCAAAAATCCTAGACTCAAAAAAATTTACGAGAAGGAAACTTGTGATACTATTGAAAATTGAAAATTAATTTATAAATTTGACAACTTAACACCTCATGGTATGAATGCTGATACAGAATTTTTCTCACAAATTTTTTATTTTTCAGAGTATCAGCATAAATATTGCATGGCTATCAATAAAAATATGTGACAGTCAACTAATAAAATTTCACAAAAAAATGAAACTTTTTTAAAAATGAAAAATTTGACTGTGATATCATATCTAAAAATAAATTTCATAACTCCAACAGGAAATAAATTTAAAAGCTCATTTTTCCTCTTCAACATTCATGTTTTTTATTTGGGATTCGTTCTCTATGGACACTAAAATTAAATCTTTCAATCATGTGTGTGAGCAATCATCTTAATATTACCAAATGGGTCTTAAAAAGGCTTGGTCTACTTGAGAGAGTTTGACCCTCGATGGATAGTCGCTTGATTTCTGATCTCAGATATTTTGGGCTGTTAGAAAAAAGTCACAGAAGAAATTAGATGCCTACAAATGAAAGCAATGACCAAGTGATCCTTGATTTTTGTTTTCATTTTGCTTAAAATTCTTTAAAAATATGTTTCCACAATTTTAAGTGTTTTCAAATCATGTTCATGTAAGTTGGTTTTAATTTTGATGTTGATAAGTTTATTTGATTCATGCATGATATATATTTAATTTTCATCTTGCATGTAGTTATGGAAGTTTTAATAGCCTGATTTTCCATCTTTTCATCTAAAATGCTTGCGCATATTAAGGCATGGAAGATTTTGAGTTCAAATGATTTTATTAGGTAGCTTAAATTCAATGCCATGCATGAATTGATTTTGGTATGAAAATAATTTTTGATGTGAATTCTTGAGTTTGCTAAATGTTTGGGAATCTAGCAAATTCCATTTTTTTCCTTACAAAAGCTTCTTGGATAGTTTGTGCCAATGGTTTAAATGCCAAGTTTATAGGTCGAACATTGGAAGCTATGATCAAATTTTCCACTATGTTACTACTTGATTTAATTCCAGGAAATTCTAGTTTTTAAGCAAAGAGGTTATATTGAAAAATTCTTGACTTTTTGTATAAGATTTAATATAATTTTGATACCTATATGTTCATGCATTACATGCATGTGTTTTATTCCATTGTACATGTTTTCATGGGATTCTTTGATTTTATGAGTTTTTATATTTCCGTTGAATTCATTTTTGAGTATTGTTGTATAGATGACTTTGAGTTCACATGAGTAGCATTTAATTAGCTTAGAAATTCATATCTAAGTGCATGCATGATATTGATTGCACTTTGGGTAAATTATTGATTTGGCCAAACCTACAAGGCAATTTTTGTGATTTTTTGCTCTAATTTTCAATGCCACTTGATGTGTTTTAATGTTAATTAAACTTTTAGGGAGTAAATTTAATTTTTCCAAAATTTTCAAAACCCATTTAGAGGTGCTTCCAAGCTTGCCATCGAATGTGTAAGAGCTAATTTACAAAGTTTGAAAATTTTTTGAGATGCTTGGTTGAGAGTCAAAGGAACAATTTACAAATTTTTCATAATTTGTTTCACATATTTAGGACACTTTTCAATTTGGCTAAACTTTAAGGTCTAATTTGCAAATTTTGCAAAATTATTTTCATGTATTTCAAGCCATTTCATGCTTGACCAAATGTTAAGGGATTAATTTGCAATGTTCCCATATATTATTTCATGTATTTAAGTACATTTCATGCATTTCCAAATGGTGTAGAGACTTTTTTGCAATTTTGAAAAGTTTAAGTTCATCATTCTACCTCAAAATAAGTCTTTAGGGGTCATGTAAGCACTTTCATGTCACATGCACTTCGGGGTTACTTCAGTCATTTCATTTTAAAAGCAAGTCCTTAGAGGTCATGTAAGCATTTTCATGTCTTATGCACTTTGGGTGTACTTCAATCATTTCATTTTAAAACCGAGTCCTTAGGGTTCACATAAGCAGTTTCATGTCATCTACACTTCAAGGTAGGTTAGTTATTTCATTTTATAACCAAGTCCTTTAGGGTCATGTAAGCACTTTCATGTCAGGTGCACTTTAGGGGTTATGTCAGTCATTTTAGAGTTTTTTAGAGTCACAGGGGACTTCCATGTCAAACATGTATTTTAGGGGACATTTTGGTCTCTCTAACCAAAATTAAGCCTTTTAAGCCTTGTTTCATATAATACCATTGAAACTGAGTCCTAGGGATTTGTTTTTATTATCAAATCATTAATAAGATATATATTTTCAAAATCAAGTAATGTCTTCGAGTTAGGATACTATGTGAATTTCTCCCAAAATATGGGAGGGGTTTACAAATTATTTTAATAGTCAAACATCCTTTCTAAAACAAATAAAATTAGGATTTCCAAATTTCATAAAACAAAACTTCGTATTCCTTTGGCTTCATCTAAGAAGTTATGAATGAAATTTTGATTGAAAAATTATTATAAACTTGATTTTCTTGAATGGAACAATAAAATTAGTTTAGAAAATTTTTAAAGTACAAGAATTATAATTGAATATTCGATATCGAAATCGAATAGAAATCAAGATTTAAGTTAACATATAATTAAAAGGTAACAATTTTCGAGCATCATAAGAGGGATCAAATACTTGTGCTGTAACCAACTCCTAAGCCTTTTCATGTAAAATCTAGTTGCCATATGGTTCTTGAAAAGTGTTTTTTAAGAGTTTGATAACCCTTTAAAGACTGACTCCAGTAGATGATCAATCTCACCTAAGCAAAATAAATTGGTGGTGAACTTTGAGTCAAAAGTCATTTCATAATGGCCATATAAGATTAAATCGGGTGAGCCATTCATACTAACAACTCGATCCCCTATAAGAATGAAAAAAAATAGAGAAACGAGGTGTATCCTAAGTCAAGCAGGTCGAGATTCATGTCCTAGCCATGTTGTGACAACTAACCACCTAACTTCCTTTAAACCATCATATTTAATGAATGGGCAAATTACCATATTTGCCACTTGCTAAAAATCAACCAAGGCATGTTAATGACCTAATCTTGTACAATTTTTTATTTCATCTAATTGATCATGCTATATATATTTTAAAACTCAATTAGATGTTCCATTCTTAGTTAAAACAACCCTTAACGACTTTTATTCAAAAAAGTCAGAATTTCTTATACTGGACCTCTCGAATTAAGCTCTTCAGAATTCTTGACATCTTAATTTCTAAAGGATTTTTATATCCTGACCCTGATTGCACTTTGTTGACCTAAAGTCCATGTTCAATTTCATTTTGATGTAACCAATTTTGAGATCTGAGTTCTAGAACTCCTTTAATTTTGAAAATCAAACTTTAGGTAATATAGTTAATTTTTTACGATTGATTTTGCCTATAATTAGCTTTTCATTTTTTGTTAACCTTTGATTTTGACTTCTTAAATAAGTCTCTTTTTTATCCAAGTGACTTTAATAACCATTCCAATTTTATTAAGGGATATATAATAGGCAACTTGTCATAGTTAGATTTTCAAGACCTGGGTCTTAATTTTTCAAATCCATCACTTACCCCTAAATTGGACAATTCAACTCAAATGTATTTTCTTATTAAACTAAGTCCAAGGAATCATTTTGAAACCCGTGTTAGAACTTTCTATCATTAATAACTCATTTGAAAGGATCCAGACTAAGAAAAGTCCCTAAAATTGGAAAAAATGGTAAATTACGGGCCCAAACAAAATAAGTTGTCTACATTAACATTTAAACAACCTTAAAAAATTTCCTTGAATCCTCTAATAAATGCATTTTATTTTTTATACATTTATAATTTAAAAGATAATTTCATTATAATTGATTTGATTCATCTTTACTGTAAAAGGGAAATTTATATCGCTTCAATTATTAAATATATTACCTTTTAATTATTGATTATCTTACCTTATATAAATATGTTTCAAATCAATTTGTAATTAATGTTCATATTCTCTTATTATTGTTTACCTTAAATCACTTTCAATTAAATTTAGACTTACTTTTGCAGATCTAAGTTTAACATTTCAAATGTGAATATGCTTTAGTGTATTAGAAATAACAATATTAGTTATTGCTAATAAAAAAAATTTCTGAGCATACTATTATTGGTTAATTTTAATTAATATAGTCTCCTTAATTATTAACATTTGTTATTCAAATGACGAACTTGTAAAGGATAACTTCTAATTCATTCTTATCTCAAGATTCAGGATTGAAGTTTTAACTTTTGAATTATAAACATAATTAAAAGAATTAATTTATAAAAAGATTTTTCAGATAGACATGTATTTTTTTCATTGAAATTATGTCACATAAATGATATTTAAAAAACAAAATACCATGTGTAAAATTTCTGAGCATGCTATTATTGGTTAATTTTAGTTAATATAGTCTCCTTAATTATTAACATTTGTTATTCAAATGACGAACTTGTAAAGGATAACTTCTAATTCATTCTTATCTCAAGATTCAGGATTGAAGTTTTAACTTTTGAATTATAAACATAATTAAAAGAATTAATTTATAAAAGGATTTTTCAGATAGAAACGTATTTTTTTCATTGAAATTATGTCACATAAATGATATTTAAAAAACAAAATACCATGTGTAAAATTTAAGTTGAAATGATGGAAGTAAATCATGTTCTTTTAAGGAAAATGAGATCCTTTTTCTAGTTAAGAATAATTACAAATATGATGTCATTCAATCAATTCTTTGAATGTATTCGATCATTTTCTTGGAGGATAAAAAATTATGTAGACAAAAATTTTTAAAACATGAAATTAACATGTTTCTGTTATGTTCTTGTTTCTCTACTAAAATATAGAAATAAAAAAAGTTAGTGCTTGGTGAGTTGGCCTCAGTTAGACTAAATTATTATTATTTTTTTTGATGACTCAAATCGACAAAACTTAAATTGGACAAACTCTCATTTTAGGCTTTCAAGATTCATTAATGAAAGAAAGTGCATGAGTTAAGTTAAGGTTTAACTTGATTGGTATGTACAATTATTCTTAAAATATGGCATTCAATAAGTTTTAAGATTAAAATATCTACAATCTCCTATATTGTCTAATAATGTTGTCTTCTTTGTAAAAAAATTATATAGTTAAGAGTGTTAAGTAAATGACCGACAATAATAGGATGTGAATGGAAGATGAAAACCTTGAATCAAATTCAAGATCTATCATTAACTTATTAAAGAAATTATTAATTATAAAGATCTTGACTATGCCTTAACCAATTGTAGGGACACTGATAATATTGTAATTATTAACAACAAAAACATAAACATGATTATAACAAAAACCTGCAAATGCATCTCTCTCTAGTGTTAATATAATAACAACTACTTCAGGATTATCTTTTTCAATTATTGATTTAGCTGTTTCTCCATTTTCTACCCATTAATTCAAGCCATTTCAGTTTATGTCCTGTAAGAAAATAAAATGTATCACCAATATTGTTAAAATTTTCATTTTGTTATACTATTTTTTTTAAAAGAAAATTTTGCAAGTGCAAACTCAAATTAATAGGTTATACAAGAGTTTAAACAATCTTGTAGAATCTTTTACAAAAATTGAAATTAAATAATTGATCAATTTAGTTTTGAAATTTACACTTAACTAAGTAATAAAGAAAAAAAGCTCTATTCATTATATATTGAAAAAAATATTTCGTACAAAGTTTAGTATTGGATTTAAATGTTTGCTACTACAAGAATGTAGACACCTAATTTCATTCGCACCCTCTTTAAGATAATTCAAAATATTAGAGATCGAGAATCGGGTAGTTATATCAGTGGGGGTCGACCCCTTCTATATGGACTAGGCACTTTCATGACCTATTTAGTCATATTTAGATAATGGCTCACATGTGCGATAGGAAAATTGCATTTTTAGGGTTCATAAAGATAAATCTTGGTTAAAAAGATGAACATCAGAGAGAAAAAATTAGCTTTTAAATACTTTCTTATGGAATTGTGGAATTTATTTTTAAATATAAGTTCATGATAAAATTTCTTTTTTTTTTTTCAGAAAGTATTAGAGTCTTTTTTCATGAAATTTGCTAATCAACCATCTTATAATTTTTTACCGATGCCTAAGTGATATTTATGCCTATATTCATTTTAAAAGCAATTCAATGCAAAAAAGAGATTCATATTAGTGTTTATGCCATGATGTATCAAGTTACCGAATTAATTAATTTATTTTTAATTTCGAACATTATCTTAGGTTTCCTTTTTCATGTACAATTTGATGAGTCATTGTACCATGGCTTTAGCTTTCAATATTTGATTGGCTAATGTACTATGTTTGCAGCCAAAGAAAGCCATGCATGGGTTGACACAATAGGTAATGCCAAACTTACCCTTCATTAAATCAAATTATAAAATGAAATATCCCTATCCTAAGCTTAATGGACTTTTCAAAAATGTAACAATCCAAACCTTGAGGCCCAAAATAGAATCCACATGATTTTCATGATGTTTAGTTTAAAATTGGATCAGTTTTGGGGCCAAGATAGTGGCCAAATTCATGTTTTAAAGCAATGGTGCAAAAAGGTGAAAAACACCATGAACTGGGCAAAATACACAAGGTGTATCGATATATTCACTAATGCATTGATACAATTAGCAAATTTGCCCAAAAAGTATCAATAAATTAGTGAATGTATCGATACATTCATGATTGTATTGATACATTCACTTAAGTATCGATATATTTGGCCAAACTTGTGATTTTTGCTATGACATAACCTAATATCGATATAATTGGCAAATGTATCAATACATTGCATTTTGTATCGATACAACCAGTGGATTTTTGAATTTTGATGATATGGAGGCCTTATATTGATACATAAAGGCTATGTATAAATACATACATACAAAAATGTGAATTTTACGTGCTTTTGGCTCTTAGAACATTTTGTCTTAGCTAGGAATGATGGTAAAAGGATCAATGCTTGCCCATTTGAGTTCATTGATGCCTCAAATGATGATCTTTGTTGCCTTTGATGTTGGCCAAGACAAAATGAGGTGTTTACAACATTCGTTGCATTGTTTAAAGAGCATATCATAAACGCAAAGTTTGACCCAATGCCACACCTTTGTATTTGTAATAGCAATATAGAAAAACCATTACTACTGCAACTGCTATATACTCTATTACATTATTTTAATCCTGAATTCAAATTATGGATATAATATGAAATTTCAAAAATTAATATTTGAATATTGATTGAATTTTATTTAGTTGCCACCATTGAGAATCAAACTTTTCATGCCTTAAAACCTGAAAACCTAGCTACAGCACAGACTACAAAATTTGCATCAAATTAGAAATATTGAGTCGCAAGTAAAAGAAGTATGCTAAGATTTATCTTGCACACCACTATTTAAAGGATTAGACGCTCAAATTTTGCTGCATTATTTATATTTTGTCATGGTTGCTTCCTCAACTCATTCTTCTTCCTACTAATTGATTTCAGCTCCATCAAATATTAAATGGAATTATAAAGGAGACCTGGTTTACTATTATTGTAACTTGAAAACCCCAAGATGGATTGCATGGATGACCTTGCATCTGAGTAAGAATTTTTCAGCTGCCATCAATACTGGGTTAGTAACTTCTCCAATTTGCTTTCGACTCACTTATTATATGTATTTTTGAAAGGTTGTTTATGTATATTTCCTAATATTTTTTGGAAGATAAATGTTCATTTTGTCCTTGGCATCATCCCAAACATACAGTTTATTCAAAGAAGCTAATATTAGAGTTGATGAAAAGAGAAAGATATTGAGAAGACAAATTGATGCATTCAATGAATTGTCTATTGATTTGGTCATCGTAGAACTAAGTGAAGAGAAAAACAAATTACAAAATTAACTAAAGAATGTTCATATGCTATTGACAATGTCATCCATCTGCTTCATTGAAGAAACAGGTGATGAAATTTAAGATTATGCTACTTATAATTCTTATAAGAATAAGGTTTTTTAACTTTTATCACTTGTACAACTCAAACTCTAACTGGGAAGAAAACAAATCTAGTTTTCCAGCTTTGCCATAGTTGATTCTATTTAGGGCTAGTTGTTATTTTGAATTTTAAAAAAATAAAAATTATATTTTCAAATCAAAGAGTATCGAGAAAGCCAAGTCTTACATGCTCCACATGCAATACATGCACCTTGTAAGAGCTAAATGAGAGTGCATATGAGAATTTTTTTTCCTTACCTATAATAATATAACATACAAGTATAAAATTAACATGTACCAAGTATGCATTTGCAATTTCATTTGTTTTACCATGAACTTTGCTCATTCATAGGAGATATTGATGTCTCATTTAGCTCTTCTTGCAAATGTAACACAGATATAAAGCTCATGGTTATCATAATGATATGGAAAAGAGTTTTATTTAGGTTTTAAATGAGTTCCTATGTTGCATGAGCAATAAAAGACCCATTTCAATTGTTACTGATGGGGACAAGGCAATGCACAATGCTCTGAAAAGTATTATCCTTGAAGCTAATCATAAGACTTTACATGTGGCACATTCAAAGAAATGCTACTTCAAACCTCTACAACATTGAAATTGTACAAGTATTTAAAAAACGCATGAATTCTTGGTGGAGCGAAAAATAATTTTTTTTATTCTGAGTGGAACAATCTAGTATGTAGATTTAGTTTTAAAGGTAATGGTTAGATGAATGAGAATATAGTACAAGGTTTATGTAGGCTTAAGCATTTTTTTATGGGCAAGTTCTTTAAAGGTTTTAAAACAACATCTCTTTGTGAAGGATGCAATCTAAAGAGATATATCAAGAGAAATGGTACCTTACTTGAATTCCTCTATTCAATCGATAATACACTTTCAAGCATGCATAGATCGGAGCGAGGAGTAGATTTTTACTTGAGGGAAACTGAATTTGTTCTTTTAAGCAACATGCAACTACTAGATAAACATGATGGACAAGTTTTTACTTGTAATTCATTCAAAAGGTTCAAGAAAGAGCTTAGGCATCAAGATGTTTACATAAGAAAATGCTAATAGGATGACCACATAAAATCATCTACCATGATAACAAAAGTCATTTACAACAAATTAAATCAAAGTATAAAGTGTTCTTGTCTTATGTTTAAGTTTAAATCAAAGCATCAAGTGTTTCTTATGTCTAATTATCAAGGTATTTCTTGTAGGTGTACAATTTTCATAAAGAAAAATAAGCATTTGAAGTATATACTAGAGTCTTGCATCATGTGTCATCGGACTATAAATACTAGAGACCATTAATTCGCAATTGGATAAAGACACAATAGAGAAATCGAAGCATTCATCATTAGAAGCAACGTTTAATAGGTATGCTATTTAGCATCGAAGAGTAAAAAAGGTTTTAAGGTTAGAAGAATTGCTTTGGCTAACTTGACTATTAGGGCAAAAAAGATTTTCAATGCAAGGATGAAAATTTTGCAAAGGGAGAAAATGCAACCCTGTAGAAACCTTAAAAAAAGGTTTAAACAGACTATTAAGAAAGATGAACAAAATAAGATAAGGAACTATGCCTATTCATAATGTGAGTTTTTATGACATAATAATCACGCATGTAATCTCATCCACTGAGTAGAAAGTAATGTTAAAATAATTTCCAAGGATAGTGGCAGTGAGTAAAATTCATTAGATGATGAACTTTGTGAGAATGGACATTTTTCGGCAAATATAAATTTTAATGACATGCATAGTTATTTAATTCCTATAAATGCTAATAAAGAAAGATCATACCTATTCTTCTTGTATTTATATAAATGCAATAACGTCTTCAAAGTATACATTATCTGACTGGCTATTTGAGTCTACCTAAAAAATTTTCAAGCTAATTCTCATTATCCACAGTGTATCTCATGTAAAAACCAGGATCCGAAGTTGGCTATTGCACTAATATAACTTTTGCATCACCAACTTCAATTGCTTTCATCAATTCTACAAAATAATTATTTATAAGATCCTTGTTAAACTACTTTCTCAAATCCCCTAGCTTGGTTAGTGAAATATGACATCATTTGCAAAGGTCAAATTCCAACTTATTTCATCACCATTGCTTTTGTTATTACATGCATATAAATAATGTGATTTGATTAATGAGAAGCTTCTATGAAAGTTTTACCAATTCATGGTTGTGTTCTTTATCAAATATAGACATTACCCATTTCTACATACTCTAGTGAAGTATGACACGCATCTTGACCTAAACCATCTTATTCAACTCATCGGTTTAGGATTTTGAATCCTATTTTTGTTCTGCAACCATTTCTCCTCCTGAACATATTGCATAAGAAATTCTTTACCACCACATTTTGATGTTGATATTTCTTCATACTCCCCAATCGGACACTGAATCTTATTGTGAGCATAAGTCATGTAAAATAACTCTGCATCCTTTAGAGAATTAAACTCTAAACCTTCTATATGTCTTGTTAATTCAAATGAATTTTTTTGATTAAAAAATTCATTTACCCAATAATTGTTCTTTCCAAAATGTAATAAATTCAATTTTCTTGCAAGTTTTGATGAAGACACCTCTATTAAGTTTGTCCTTGAAGGCAAGTTAGCATTCATATCCATAATCATTTTCTTTCCACTTTCTACCAAGTTGCCATCCATAAGAAGCTGTTGACATGAAAAACAAACATTTTAAATATGCTATAACATTTTCAAAACAAAATACCCTACTAATAAAGGTATGACATAAATACCGTACTGAAACAAATTAACACTGCATTGAAACACATAACCACTATGGCAATCACATAATCGACATACTATAATACTTAAGCTCCTCACAATTACACATATGCTTTGATTTTGTAACACATTAATGCCACAACATAGCATATAATACAACCTATCTTTTTTTAATATAACCATCCACCGATGTCTTGCAATTACTTGTGTGCTAGTTAATGATCCAACAAGCTGTTTATCGTGTATATGATGTTTATTTAGAAAAAATTAAAAAACCAAACTACAACAGGCCATAGGGCTTCGACCATTAATGAGAGGATTTCATGATACCACTACATCTAGTTTTCTATGACAAAAGATGAAATCTACTAACAATTAAACTTGGCAACTTTTCCTTCAATTCTACGAATAGTTATGCTTTTTTCTTCCTTGTTTGCTTTATTCTTCCTTTAAAGTTTTCTTTTACCCAATGTCACAACATGGCTGGGACTCGAATCTTGACTAAGCCCAACTTAAAAGGCCCTCGTTCTTATATTTATTGATATATCATTATTTTATATTCTTTTATTTCTATGGGTTGTATCATTATTAATATTTTTTCATTGCTGGGGACTAAGTGGTTGAGATGAATTACTCAATCGACTTAATCATTAAATAATTATTATGAAATAACTATTTATTTAAAGTCTCCACTAATTTGTTTAAGCTAGGTGAGATTGGTCACCTACTAGAATTTGTACTTCGAGGGTTATGAAATCTTAGAATATTAACTCCGAGGTCCACAATCATACCAAAGATCATACAGAGGGTCTGGAAGTTGGTTACAATTACAAGGATCAACCTTCTCGTGATGCTCAAAAATCGGTACCTTATTAATCACGTGTTAACTTGAATTTGATTTTTATTTGATTTCAACATATAGCATTTAATTTTAATTCCCAAAATAATATTTTATTAAACCAATTTATTATTCCATGTTGAGAAAATCAGGTTTTTGATATTTTTGAAAATCAAAACCTTTTACATACCCCATCAGAGGACCAATGAACGCTAAAGTTTTTTATCATTTTTTTTTGTGCCCCACCGAAAAACTAGAGGAACACAAAAGGTTTTAAAAAATCAAAATATCTTTTGCACCCTACTAGAAGATCGAAGGAATGAGAAAGATTTTATTTTTTTCAAAATTTATAAAAATCTCGATTTTCACTTTAAAAAATATATCTCGTTATTAAAATAATCCTTAAAACCTTCTCATATTCTAGGAGAAATTTCACGTATTATTCCAACTTGGAGACATTAACTTAATTTTTTTTAAAAAAAATCGATTTTATTAAAAATATTAATAAAGTATCATAAAACCCAAAAATAGTCTAAAAGGATGAACCTATTCCAATGTATACCTTTGATATGAAAGTATCCCAACAATCACATAAAACTTGGTTCTAATGCAAAATTACCAAAATACCCTTAGGGTATACTTTCAACATAAAAGTATCCCGATAACCTTAAAGTACTCGAAAATGACCATAGAAGAATGAACTTATCCTAAATATACACCTTTGGCATAAAAGCATCCTAAGGACTACATCAGACTCAATTTTAAAGAAATTACCAAAATGTTCCTTAGGTTTACCTTCAATATGAAAGTATCTCAATAACCCTAAAGGACGTGAAAAAGGATCATAGAGAGGTGAACCTATCCTAAATGCACACCTTTAGCATAAAATCATACATAATTGGTAAAATTGACAACTTGACACCTTGTAGTATAAAATGCCAACAAATATTTTTTCTTGAATATTTTCGATTTTTTGGAATGCATATCGGCATAAATACTACAAGGTAACGGTAAAAATATACAACAATCAATTTTTCAATTTTTTACGAAAAATATTGTAAAATACATAAAAATAGAAAATTTGACTGCAATATCATCTGCAAAAATGATTTTCAAAATTTAATAAAAAAAATTTAAAAATAATTTTTTTAATATACATCTTTTTATACGAAATCAATCTTCAAATGACACTTTTTCTATCACGTATCAATATGGCCATCTATGACAAAATAAATTACAAAATGTACCAGGCAAAGGTCAACCTTTATTAGGGCGACAGCTACATTCTTAATATCAGATAACTAGAACTACTGAAAATAAAAGCCCAAATGAAATTGAAATTAGGTGTTTACACCCAATAGCTAAGAACAAAATTTGCAACCAAAAACAATGCCAATTTTTATTTATACCTACTAAAACAATATTAAAAAAATAGGTCTCTTCACTTCCATTCTGAATAAATTTCTTGTTTTAGACAAATTCATGTTTCTTGTCTCAAATTTTAATTCTTGTATTAAAATATGTGAAACTCTACAACACTACATAATTATCCATGCTTCGACTTTTTTAGCTCTCTTTTCTTAAACCCAGTAACTGGTTAAGCAATTCTAAATAAAGTACATACATCAACTGTCAGATACAGCTGAACTTCATGCAATGATCATAATGGATTTGGTTCTCATTGTAGTTGTCACGTTTTCAAGATATCTCCAAATCTCCTTCACTTTAACCTCACATGGCTCATTAAAACATATAGAATTCAAAAAATAAAATATCATTTTATTTAACTCTAATATTTTTATATTATTGGTAATATATACATATTAGAAATCGAATGATAGCTCATATTGCATATTATATACATATATATATATATAAAGAGAGGAAAGATTCACCTAAGTATAATAGTAAATTAGTTTTATAATTTTTTTATACTATTAATATTTTTATAAATCGATTGTTGGATTTAGCAATATAATTGTACTAATCCTACAAGTATAGTTTTGAATTGATTCTATATCTCTATCATATCGATCGAGATTAATATTATTTTTCTAATATATTTTTAATTCAAAACTTGATATGCGTGATTTACATGATAAAACATAAAATGTAATAATTGAATTAAACAAATATAAATCTTATAAAATTATAAAAGTGTGTAAAACTATTTAGTTTTACACAAGTGCAAGTAAATCCCTCTTTACATATATTTAATATCATTCTTACTTTTTTATATCATGAAATTTCAATGACTTATATTTTCTTCTAAAAATATTTATCCAAACAAAATAAATATAACTGCTATCTTTTTGAAATTAAACATTTTAATTCATTCTTGATCACAAGTATGTAGTGACCATAGACAAAACTTCGCGGATTATAATAACCATAGATAAAGACAACGATGAACTAATGATCAAGGTAACGAGTCATTTTTTGATGATGACTTTATGATTTAAACTAGGGCACGAGTGACTAGCGATTTATGTGATGACATGATTTAATAGTTGACAATGTGAATATGATATTGAATGACTTGAATAGTAAATTTTGAAGGTCTTAAATATATTATATTTATTAAAATGATAATTAATTTAGTAGGGCATTAAAGGCTATTGTTACTGAATTGGAATTTGATTTTTTTTTTTAAACTTTCTCTTTACGTATGATTAAATAATAAATATACTTTAGGCTCGAAAGAAAAATAAGAAATTGAAGTGAGAAGATTATTTTCATTTTAATTTTTTTTAATTTTAAAATTTTTTATCAAATAAAGATAAACGTCAAAGCCAAGTACTTTCACCTACAGCAAACTGGGGTGAAAGGATTGTGACTCACGATTGTAAGATTAAGTGAACCTTTGATTTGCTGGAGTGTCGTAAACGGAGTTGGGTTTAGAGGTGAGGTCATAATAATCCCAGGAAGTCAGCTGGCTTTCAAATAAACTGTGGTTGCCTTGCGACTCGATTTATTTCATAAATCAAATGCTACTCTGTTTTCATTTCAAAGCACGAGATTATAATGTTATTAGAAATTATGGTTCAAACCATTTTGAATACTTCTTAAAAAGGCCACCGAATCGTACGATCCTCCCTTTTTGACTTTTGCTCCAAAATGTTTTTTATATGTTGCTCTTCAACTTCCTTTGCTCCTATTTTTATTGGTTTGTTCATAGTCACATACAATGCACGTAAATATACTGTATATAATATTTATGAGCACTTTAAAATATTAAAATTCTTTTAGTTATGCTTAAAAATTAGAACAGTGACAAAATAAAGTAAAGAATAATAAGTGTGAAACGAGAGAAATTCATAAGTTAATGAGTGAAATATTATTTCATAATATCTATTTTATAGATAAAAGCAACTATTTTGGTCTAATTGAAGCTTGATTGAACGATATTTGTCGGTCAATTAAGCTCCACAATTGTTTCTTTCTTATTGAAAAACAAGGGTTGTAGAACCAAACAATGGGTTGCTTTGATGGTATGATCAATTGTATTGAAAAAGGCTATGGGCGTAATGAAACAAAGCCAATTAGTTAGGTAAGACCTAATGCAAAAAGGCATGTGCCCTTGATAGAGTGACATAACATCAAATATTAGACGTTCATTGATGCTTAGAATGTGACTTATATATAAAATATACCTAAATCAAAAGTTTAGAAAAAAAATAGCAAACAACTTGATATCAAAATTGTACTTGAAATTGAAAAAAAAAATTATGAAAATCGACCTTCCTCGACTTTGTTTGCTTTGCTAAAGCTTTCCATTTAAGTTTAGCCATAGGTCCAAAAGTTGAATTATAATATGGGTTTGATTTACCACTTTGCCTCAAAAAGGTTACAATCATAATTATTTAATTACATATTGCATGTAAATTGAGTATAACGATCCATGATTCGTTCGTTTTTATGATTTATTTTACAATTTTGAAAAAAAAATGCTATGCAATTACGATACGTTTAACAAAAACAAAGTTGAGATTATATTCTATCGTATTATTATTAATTAATTTAGTCTTTATCTTCAAGCAATATTTTGCTCTTCCTTTTAAGTTAGGTGGCTTAACCTAAATAATCAATAGCATGACCCTTGCTCTCTGAGGACATTTCTTGATGTAGAAGTGTTGATGTCTAGCTACTGGGGCCCATTTATATTGACAATAAGAATGGTTTTAGAGAAATTGAAAATAATAATGATATTAATTACTGCAGTAATGATGGGTATTATAACGGTGATATGAGAGTGAGAATGAAAATGATAATGATAATTAAAGATATTAGTGTAAGAGTGTATTAATAGATTATCTTTTATATATTAATAATGTTTAATAATAATTATTTTTATTTAAATTTAATTATAAAATATATAAATATTTATTTAAAATTAATTTTTAATATTTTTTAATAGGGATAAATAGTGATTCGAACTAACAGACGAGACTCGTCAAGTCAAATACAAACTTAAATTTAGATTTCAAAATATTTTTAAAGCATCGACTCACGAAGACCTCTAGTGCACCTTAAATGCATTCCAACTCGGTTGGTTGTTTTGAGGTGTAAAACCTCTTAAAATTTTTCGGATTCCATTGCATCTGGTGTAAATCCAAACTAAGCCTTAGTGTTGAAATTGGAGAATGCTGTCAGAGATTAAATAAGCTAAAACCTATCGAATAGTAAAACAAAAAAAAATCAGATGAGCTTGGAAGTTTAAACTTTAGAACAAAATTTGATGTTTAAGTCAGTGAGAATGTAAAGGTGTGATTACAGTATAGCAAGAAGAATAATTTTAAACTATATTAAAGAGGATTTATTTTTTATTTGTTACCAGATCAACTTCAAAAAGTTATAATTTTTTTTCTTTTTGGGAATTATACTATGGAATATTATAACTATAATATTTATTTGTTAGAATCATGATAAAAATAATTAAAAAATAGAACTATTAATAATTAAAATTGATAAGAAGATATCGAAATTACTTATTTATCCAGATATTAATTAGAAAAAATCTTGTTATATACAAACAAGACAAAATATAAGTACAATTAACTTACAAACAATATATGACTAATAAAAAATTTAAAAATGAAACTTATTTGTTTTTTCTTAAATTTTCTGACAACAAAAAAAATACTCACGCAAAATTCAAGTGTTTTTTATCCTTAATCTCCATCACTATATAACTTAACCAATACTACCCCCTTTTTATTTCAAAAAAGAAAAAATACTTCCCCCCTTTTATTTACATTAAAAGTATATAACTTGCAAAGAAAACTATTATTATCATTATAGAATAGTTCTGAATAATTAGAAATAAGAATTGAATTCAAGAATAGAAGCATTAAAAAAGAATTTCAACAAAAAACCATTTAAAAATAAAAATATTAAATATATAATAAAACTTGTTGTAGCTCTTCTAATAATAATCACAATTAAATCGTTAATAAAATTAAGTAATGAAAACTATGGCTACAACTTTGTATTAAACTCTAATTAATATTAGTGTATGAATCGGATTAGAACTTAGATAGCTAAAATTAGCATGGAGTAGAATTTTTAATTGATTATAATACTAATATTCAGAAATATTTAAATTAAAAACCGTTAGATAAAGTTCATTTTCACTTTGTGCTTTGATTGAGCGACAGTTAGCCCCTC
Source organism: Adansonia grandidieri (assembly GCA_038382065.1). NCBI lineage: Eukaryota > Viridiplantae > Streptophyta > Magnoliopsida > Malvales > Malvaceae > Adansonia > Adansonia grandidieri. The sequence continues at coordinate 12,497 of JBBYHK010049077.1, read as the reverse complement.
CCTTTTTTTTTTTTTTTTTTTTGCTGATACTAATATTTATGTAGTTTGGCTAGTAAACTTAGTGTTTTGAGATGTTTTAAGCACATTTTATCCAATTATTGGTAGACTTGGCAATCCGTTTGTCCATATCACATTCATGTATTTTACCGCATCATGATCGTGTTTAAAGTAATTTATATTTATGTAAGTTTTGATATGTTTATAACTTGTATTATCTAAATTTTGAGACAATCATGCATGTATTCATATTGTGTATTAACTATCTCTTTTGTGTTATATTCATGTAATCATATCTAATATTACTGGTTTAGTAAAGGGCAAACTAGTCAAACATCAATGTTGCCGTTAGCATTATTTTTTGTAACGTAAACTTAATGATTCAAGATGTTTTAAGTACCTTAAGTCTTGTAAATTGAAAAAAAAAATGTCAAACGTACAATAGTAGTGTAATTTATGCTTGCAAATAGTCTCGATATATGATGTTCTAATTGCTGAAATGCTGAAATTATCATAAAGTTTGGTTGTACCAGAAAATTTATTACTTAGAACTATTTTAAACACAAATTTCGTATCAATTTTTATTATTTTGTAGTAAGCCGAGTAAGGTAAAACTCCGACGAGCGAAACTGTTTCAATGAATTCATACTATACTAAAAATTGACTCTTATTTGAATGGCAGGACACTAAAAATTCAGGTATATTGTTTTCATCTTTTTTTGCTTTTATTTACAAATATATTTCATAAAATTATATTCATTTTATTGTTTTATAGGAGAAAACAAAAGAAAAAACTGCTGAGTATCAAACTACTACATCACCAAATAGCTCAGTTAATATGCATAATGTGAAAAATCAAATTTCCATTAAAGTTGTTGCAAAAGAGCTACATGAACGAGTTAAAGGTTTCGGATTAGGTGCAACACTATGTAGCTACTATAGAAGTGGCTCTCACAGCTATACATCTTCACAAAGACATTACACGGTTGAGATGCTGAGAGAAGATTTGAGAACTATATATGAACATTTTGGGGAAATAGAAGTGGCAAGACAAGTAGAGAGAGAGAGAAGAAGAATATCAGGAAGTGCATCCATAGTTTAATTCTCCAATGAATTTAGTGCAGTAGAAGTTCTCATCAAGTAATGCAACAAGTTTACGTAATCCTCTATCTCATGTAAGAAACTATTTTGGTTGTTAATTGTTTTAGTTTTTCTAGTTTAATCTTGCGTATTTTAATTACATTTGTTAAATTTTTTTTAGTAGGGTATATAATATGACAACAAATGTGGTGTGGAAAAAAATTTCCTTAAACTTTTAACATTTGTAACTTTCGTGGCTTTTAAGTTGCAACTGCATTTGTTCTCAAGTATTGAGAAATAGAATTGTTGTATATAGATACTTTATAATATAATTTAACTTTTATGTATTTCTATATAATGTCTTTTTAATAACTTGTTATGTGCTGAATGTAAATGATAATGTAAAAAAATTCTAAAATAAATTATATATAATTTTAAAAAAATTTCTGAAATATTTAGTGACGCTTTAAAAATAAAAACGCTGTTAAAATAGACATTTAAAGAACCAAAGTCGTAAAATTAGCGACACTTATTTTGAAAATATGTTACTAAATTTTTACACTACAGCAAGCAAAGTTGTTCTTCATCAGCATTCATAAGCGTTGAAAAGTGTCACCAAAACGCCGCTATGTACTAGTTTCTACGAAAAAAATGCCGCTATGTTCCTAGACACAGTTTTCCCCGACACATACACTTAGCGACGTTTTATATTAACGCCGCTAAATTTGTAGTGACATTTAAAAGAGCCATTAAAAATCTAAAAGATGTTGCTAAAAACCTGTTTTGTTGTTGTGAAAATTACAAATGAATTTAAAAAGATAATAAATAAATATATCTATTTTTATCAATTTGAAAAACTCTTCACATCCATGTTGAGTGCATTCAGTATTCTAATTATCAAGAATAAGATATCGAATTAATTAATTAATTTTGCCAAACACACCGAACTGATAGCATTAAGGTGCAGCCCTCCAATGTGTAATTTTACTTGAAGAATAGAAACTCATGAAGACCAAAAAATAATGCTCAACTTGTTATGTATTAGAAAGTAATTTTTGTTTATAATATGGTCAGGAATATTCTCATTTTTAAACTGGACTTAATGTTTTTTCGGATGATTTTATGAATGTGTTACATCGAATCGATATGATACTGTCAAGATATTATGCTCAGAAATATGTTCTTTACAAAAATTCCACCCCTACTTGACAAAAAATATGTATTCTTTTTGCTATTGGATTCCATTTCTCGTGGCTGGGTGTATGTATTAGAAAAAAAATAAAAATAAAAATAAATTCCAACCCTTTCGTCAGTTTACCATCATCTGGAATAAACTGAAAAAATAATAATAATAAAAGCAACAGTAATAACGAAGCAAAGACGAAAAGGGAAGTATCCACAAATGCTGTTTATACTTTCCGGTTTTTTTTCTCAAAATAAACGTATAATTCATATGCAATAAATTGATCAAAATCAACAGTATCTGGACTCAGTTGAGCCGCCCCGCCAAACTGCCGACCATCTTCCTATGAAACACACATTTGACAATATTTCTTATTAGACAGTATGAACAACCACATTTCCAGAAGCCTCAGCCGGCGAAAACGCCAAGAACATGAGTGCAGCCATGATCCCCACAGGAAACAACAGAAGCATCAACGGCGGAGGAGGTAGCGGCGGCAACACCAACGGAAGAACCAGCATAGACGCCGTCAAAGCCGCCAGCAATATTAATCCCCCTAGGCCGAAATTCCCAAAACTCTTCGCCATCCTACAATTGCTCCCTTCAATATTGTAATGGTCAAACCCCTGGTCATTTCCCGCCAACAGGCGATTAGAAGAAAGATTAATATTCTTGCAACAATAGATTTTCGAGTAACGAAACTGTTCCAGAAACTGCACCAAATATTATGAGAAAACCAAAAAAAAAAAATGTTTCTAAAAAGTGAACCAAATGTTCGAATACAATAGATATAGCAAACAAATTTTCTTACAAGAAATTACAGTCTGAAAAGATTTTTAGTTGAGTTTTTGAGGTTTTGAGAGTTAGAGAAACTTTTTAGGTGAAAAAAATGATGAGAGGTTGGAGCGAGGAGTAGAGAAATGAGAGATGTTATACATATACATATATATAGTTGTATAATAGCTGTGGTTAATTTCAGCCGTTGATTTTCGAGTTCGATCTTTGATACTGTTTTACTTGGACCAGGAAATCTGGTATCGTGTCATGTTCCATATTAGACAGAATCAATGAGGCAGATCCCAATATATTCAGCCGATTTTTTTGGTATATATATTTTTTTAATATTTATAAATTAATCCATCATATAATACTTGCTGCTATGTAGTTATTGACCTCCTCAACATTTTTTAGTGGGTTTTATTGAAATTAAAAATTTATACATATATCAAGATGTTTTTATGGTTTTTTTTTTTCTTTTTCGTCTTGATGGACATGGTTATAATTTGTTTGGATGATAAAAAAATAGTCCTAGGACAAGATAACAGTTTTACGTCGATTAGTTAAGGATATGGACTATGATTTATAAAACAAGATTCATTATTTCTCTATTGAAGCACTTTTTTTTTTTAAAGGATAAAACTTTGAGGACACTTTCCAAAGCAAATAACATCTCATAAGAGGCGCAATCAGAAAATCTTTGCATCAATAATAGCACCGTTTATGGGTATTGACAAGTCATAACCTCATAATCGAAATTTTATTCAGGCATATAAACGAGTAACTCCAAGTTACTCGACTTGCATAAAAACTTGATATATAAACATACCCACTCGATGTATGACTTAAGACAATAATTCCACATTAATTTGTCAAAGATATGAACTGTGACTTATAAAGCAAAGGTCGTAATTTTTCTATTGAGGTGTCTTTTTTCAAAAGATAAAACTGTAAAGACAGTCTATGCACTGCTCCAAAATGAATAATATCTTATAATGGATGCAGTCCAACAATCTTTACATCAACAAATAAAAATAATAAAAAATTGTTTTATTATCATTTATGCTTTATATCTAGAGTGAGATTGTTGGCTGGAAAGTCATCTATTTGTCTGTTTTATGACTCACATTGGGATATTTTTAAAATTTCAGGTTAAACAATGCTCATAGATATTGTTTAAGCATTATTTTATTATTATTTTTTAAAATTTTATATTTTATATTATTTTTATTAAATTAAAATATATTAATTATACTTTTTAAATATAATATTAAGTCATCATATTGGACATTTATTAATATTTTTTGTTACAAGAATATATTCGTAAACAAAAAAAAAAATTAGGTCTCTCCTATTGCTAAAGCAAGGTTTACAAGTACCACCTATGCTAAAATTAAGTTGGCTTTTCCTTTTAATTATTATTTTTAATTAAAATATGCTTAGTAGTATTTAATAGTCAAATTTTTTAGCTTAATTGGTTGTGTTTCGCCTTAAAGTTAGAAGTATTCCTTCACTAGGATTAGAGAAAAAAAAATGAGAAAATTAAAAAACAATCCAAAATCATAATGTTTGATTATGTTCAAATAGTTTTTTAGTCCATTCGAATTTAGATTGGATATATATATATATATATATCAAAATTTTTAATTTAATTGGGATCTAAGTTGAAAAAAAGGCAAATACTCAAACCAAACACCATTATATTTATTATTAATTTTTAACTTTTAAATTTAAACAAATAATTTTAAATTATTTTACAGCTAAATAAAAATTAATAATGTTAAAATTATTTTAAAAAATAATTTTTAACCAATAAAATTAGATCGATTAGATTGATTTACAAAGAAATAATCAAATCGAAACTAATTGAACATGTTATCACTATATCCTTCAAGGATTCTCCTGTAAATATAAAGAAAATAGTACTTCCTATAATTATTTAAGTATGATTTAATCATTAATCACATAGTACAATTCACATCATAAAAAAATTAACAAAATAATAGTAATGATGGTTTTATAAGGTTCGTATAATTTTTTCTTTAATTTTGGTGAGACTTAAAAATAAAAATAATGAAATTATTATAGATTAAACCATTGAATTTAAACCAATTTTTTATTTTTTTTTTTGGGAATCAACACAAATGTATCAAAATCATAGAATTGATTTCCATTGAATTTTAATCTTTTATATTGTTAAAATTTCCTATCTCAATTCAACTCAAGGTTGCATAATTCCACCCAAGCTTTTATTTACTTTATTTATTTATTTATTTACAAAATGCATTAAAAAAATTTAAGCGTAAAAATTTGATTTGATATAGGAAAAGTGATAAGCATGGGACATGAAGGTGATTTCAAAGCATGCAATTTTTATTTCTCACGTTTATGGTGAGAAAAATATTGAGAATTGATTTTTCGTCTACTATTTAGCTGAAATTTGTCAAGAAGGAAGTAACGCAACGAAATTATGTGGAAATGCCCAATATTTTGCGGCCACCATTATCCTTTTTTTTTTTTTTTTCTTTTTCTTACGCATTAAATTAAAGATATTGACAAATTAGATTCATTGGCTTTGCCCTTTTAAATAGGTAGACATCAATATTCAAAGTATTTAATCCGATCATGTTAAAATCGATATTCAAAGTATTTAGTTCAACAATGTCAATGGGTTACTTGGAAATAATAGCTGCCGTCCCATATACCTACTCAATTAAACAATCTTCTCACAACATTTAACTTTTAATCTACCCATCATAACCATATATATTTATATATATAAATGTTTAAATATTTGAATAATGAGAAAGGATTTGATCCATTAACAGTTGAAATTTTAGATTTTAAAAATGTAATTAAAAAAATAACACGTATTCTTTTAAATATATTAAAAAAAATAAAAATAAAAATATGACAAATTCTTAGTTTATTGATTAACAAATTTTACAATCAATATTCAAAATACAAAATTGTTGGATTAAATTCATACGTTATTATTCCATAATTTTTAGTCTCTTTTTTATTCCCCCACCCCCTCCCCACAGCTTTAGCAAATTTAGTTTGAAACCTAATTTGGCACATGGCAGTCACGCGTTCTCTCTCTAGAGAAATACAAAAATTCAATTGATTAAAAATATTTAAAATAACTAATCAATCCGTCTAAATAAATAAATAAATAAAAGAATTCTCACATTTCTAAAACAAATCTTTGGAGATCTGTTAGGTCGAAATTCTTAATATTAATTCTTCTTTGGATGGAATTAATAATGAAAAATTATTTATACAACTTTTAAGAATACTCCTTAAAACAAGTAATAATGTTTGAAGGATATTTTAAAAAATTTAAAATGATGCGATGCTTTTTTTTTTTTTTAATTTTTTCAAATTGTTGCAATGCTTATTTGTTTTTAAGAAGTGTTTTTGGAAAATACACATGGCATCCCATTAATAACTAAGCACGTATAAATCCTTAATACTATAATATATAAATTTTTTAATAAATAACAATCTTTTCGGTATACAATACGCATAAAGATTTTGAAGTACATAATAGGAGGCCGTTCTCTCTGAATCTTTTTTGAAGTTGTAAAATGAATTTAAATTTAAAAATTTTTTAAAAGATTTTTAATATGAAATTATTTAAATATAATTTAGTTAAAAAAATTGATGATTCAAATTTAAAATATTTAAATGTGAAATGAATTAAATGTAGAAAGCTTAAATTTATTCGAAAATGAAGTGTATTCTAAAATGATTACATTTTTTATAATATCAAAAAAAATATCTCGCTAGCATGATCCCAACATAAATCGAAAATATCCAAACTCATAAAGTTCGAAATTCAAATTGGCTTAAATCCATCAAATCCAAAATAATAAAAATCTAATATGATCCAAATTCGAAATAATTCATATTCACAAAAAAAAAAAAAAACAACATAATTTTAAGCCTAAAATATCCCACCCAAATCAACTCAAATTCACGTGTTGCCATTTGTCCTCTTAGTCATCTTCCTAATGTAAAGTGATTGACTAAGTTGATATCAGAAGTTAAAATGGCACTAAATCAATTAATAAAACTACTATTTTATCAAGATATTAAATAGAATTTATGTTAATAAATACAAATGCAAAGATATTTTTATCTTTAATAATTTTAAATAATTAAAAAAATTTATTAAAAAAATTTATTTTTCCTAAAAACTATCCAACCATCCACTTCTTAAAAACTACCACGTCTTATAAAAAACTATTTTCTTTTCATCACCCACTTTGTGAATTTCCCAAATAATAATTGTTAAATTTGAATATTTAACCTCTCAAATTTTAATTGTTAGAGAACTTCTTTCTGGAAACATCGTACTCTAAATTAGATCCATCACACTATTAATTTCTTTAGGATACTGGATTACTAATCCTAAGTCTTTAGAGAGGCAAATGAAAGGGTCAGGGCGAATCAGTTTGTGTCTAGGGTTTGATCATTAATTTGGAAGCTAGATTATTTGGGTTTCAATTAATAATTTTATGTTTGTATTATTCAAATTTGACAATTAAATTATTTGATTTCATAAAATTAATTTCACATTTAATTGTGAATTTTAAATTAAAATTGATCATGTGTTTAAATTTGAGTTTTAAAAAAATATATATTCAAATTAATTTTAGTTAGGATTATTAACTTTTCTCTACGTCAAACGAAATTCGACTCATCTTTACTAACTCGAGTTCTAACTCAATGAAACAACAATTAAGTTGGCAAATAAAACACTGACCAAAGTTAAGAATGTTTAACTTAATCCAAAAAATCACAAGTGGCAATATTTTAATTACCAAACCAAAACAATCATCTTACCTATCCAAACAAATAAGAACATACCATTAATTTTTTTTTTTTTTTGGGTCTAGAAAAAAGCATACGTCCCATTCTCACCACGTGCACGCAGATACGAACAATAAGATATCATACAATAAGATATAAAAATAAAAAAATGATCCGAAAGAGTATGAAAATCCATGAATACTTAGGAGGAGGGGGGATGGGGGGGCAAAGGCATCTCTTGGAGACAGCAGGTAAGTCATAAAAGCGTCTCAGTTCGATGGATTATTGGATGGAGTCTGAGCTGTGAAGGCCTTCAGCGCGTGCAGTCGTCACTAAGAAACACAAAGATAATTAATGACGGGTGAGAACGAGATTAAAGCTGATCGTGGATTGGACTTTGCCTTAATTTTTTTAATAAAATCGGATCAATAAAAATTAATAAAACAAATTAAATTTATCTAAATTAAATGAATAATCTGGTATTTGTATGAGTCTAATTCCAATTTATTTGAGATATCATTTTGATTTTGACGGGTGCCTTTGTTTTTATTCATATATATTTTACAGTTTGGTACGTTGCCACTAGCTAACTACTTTCTGTCTTTAAAGATATTGCATCGGATTTTTCTTTTAAAAGAAATGTATAATAAAAAATTTGAGATAGATAAAATGTTGGATCTTCATTTCAAAATAACATGTGGATTCAAAACGCCTGTGATAAATTAGTGAAATATGAACTTAGAGGTTATTTAGATGATTCATGCACTTTTCATAATATATGAATTTTGTGCAAAGTTAAAGACGAGGTTCTCATTTGAGACAGAAAAAATTACTGATATTAAACTTAAAATTTTAAATTGATTAAATATTATTTTTTAAAAAAATAAATTTATAAATCAATTGGATAAATTTCTGAATTCAAAATTAAAGTTCTAACAACCACACTTTCGTTATTTTTTTTCCAATATATGATTTTCTATTTCTTTGAAAATAAATTAATAAATTTTATGAGTTATTTGAGTTTAAAATTATTTATTATCGAAAGTACACTTAACTTTAACCAATGAGCTAACCAGTAGTAAATTAATCTATTTTTATAAGATCATGCATTTTAAGTAACATCAATGAAAAGCCACGACAAGTTGAACCCAAAATCATTTATTTCGAGATGGAATGAATTTGAGCTACCTAATCCCTTAACTTCTACTCAAATTCTTTTGGTTGATTTGATTTAATTCTTTGATATGGGTTTAGAAGTTCAAAGAGGATTCTCTACCTTCAAACTGCTCGCATTAATCAAAGATTTGGTTGCATACATAGGTGCCGTTTTAGGTCCGACTTTCCCATGTGTTTTGTATCAAACATCGGAACATGGACTTTCGTCTGACTACAGTTGGTATATGGAAGCGTCCTAGAAGTCGGCGAGATGTGCATGTGCTTTTTTAGCGTTAATTGCTTCGTGCATGATATATGTGTATGTACGAGTGCTGTATCTGCGTTTTTAGAATGTTACATGTATATCAGTTCATGGTTACATCGTGCTTAGATATGTACTATGATTTTCATCTGCTCTTGATTTGAAATATGTATGTTAATATTGTTTAGATTTAATTTGAACATGTAAAACATTATTTAAATTCCCATAAATATATTTAGTTTTTTAAGAAATTAATTTTTTTGAAAAAAGATCAATTTCAAAAGTTGTCAAGATAAAAAGGAACGGTTTTTTAAAAGGTTGGATTCTTCTTAAAAAAAATTAATATTTTTAATATTATTAATAATAAAACGGGTCGAGTTTGAACCTAAATAAAAAATGCTATGCCGAAGGTCTAACCCATTTTTCAACAGGTTTCATTTTTGCTCAACTCTACTTTTTAAACTTAATATTTTTCAAAAGTAATTTCAAATACCAGATGAACTTTCAAGTTTTAGCAAATTGCTTAGTAAATAGACATGCCTAGTTACACATTTTAATATATAAAAATATAAATTATTTTTAAATTTTTTTAGCACATGCTTACTTGTTTTAATTAAAAAATGTACATTTAGATGAATATTATTTTTTAACTCCTGATGAAGTAATTGTTCATACTTATTCCAACATTAAATATTTTTTATTGTTCCAAAATATAATTGAAAATTTGATTGCAATATGCTATTTAAAATTGAATTTTGATAACGAGTATTTCAAATCACATTTTAAAGTTAGTTAATATATTATTTATAATAATAATTTTATATTAATTGTAATAATTTATACTTTATAATTTTATTTAAGATTCTTAATACATTAAGACTCGATTAACAAATGTTAAAATTATATTTATATTAACTAATAAAATATAAATTAAAAGTATATTTATGTTAAATAATAATTAAAAGTTATTAAAATTAAATTTATATAAATAATAAATAATTAAAATTTATGAAAATTATATTTATATTAAAAATTAATAAAATGAATAGAGGAGAATTAAAAATAAGAGAAACAAAAATAGCAGACAAGAGAAAACAACCAATTCAAATAATAGAAAGAAATCAATCATTTTTCTAACTCAGAAAGCTTTATTAACTGTGAGATTAAAAACAAGCAGAAGCTAGTGAATCAAATAACAAAGTTCAATGCAATTGCAAACAGGCCGGCAAAATACTATCAAAATCATAAATAAGAAACAGAACACCCTGTGAAAAACAACACCATGCCCTAAGAAACACAAGAGACGAGAACAGTGGTGCCTGTAAATTACACCAAAATCATGTAAACAAACTAAAAACTAGTATATAACACCACTAACATCATCTTAACTCGAGCATCACAAAGTAGTATAAATCATGTCGTGCCTAATCTCAGTAATCCTACTCACATAGCCATCAACAATACACTTAAGAACTTGCTCTTGATTTTTACCTGTCGATTAACTGTTGCAGCTAGTGTGGTTCTTCTAGGTTATTCCCCGATACACGCTAAACACAATGTACTTACAATATAGGACCGGAAAAAGAGGTCTTAGAACATAAGTGCCGAATTTCCTTGTAACAAGGCCCAGATATTCCAGTAAGAAACAGTCTACTGTTACCAATACGATGAAATTTCCAATTCTTTCCACCCCCTTCTTCTACAAGTGCATCCGCCACCACATTTGCCTTTCAGAAAATGTTCATAAGCATAACATCCTCAGTATTTTCAATCATGATAACAATTTCATTCAGGATATCCTAGAGCTTTCAAGGTCTTGATTTTGTTTGTTTGCACTAATTTATTGCAATAAAGGAATCCGATTCCGCAATCAAGCCATATAATGCATTTTTAAATGATTTTAGAAAGATCTTTAGAGTGAATTTGATTGCCGTAAGTCCTGTTAAGTTTGAATGAAAGCGCTGCAGTGGACATGAAAATATAGCCAGCACTTTACCACTTGCATCTCATAAAACCCCACCGCAACTAGCAGGACATGGCATACCACGCGCTAAACCATCCTCGTTGAAATTTTAAAATGTTAGGATTTGGAGGAGACCACGTAGAACGGACGTGGCAATTGGGCAAGTTCAAAACATGGGTCATTTAGGATTTAAAATTTTTTAAGTTTAGATTGATTCGAGTTTGAGTCTATTTAGGTTCGGATTAATTCAGATTCAGATTAATTTGGATTTGGATCAATTTGGATTCGGATTTATTTGGGTTAGGGCCAATTCGGATCGGGTTCAGGTCAATTCATATTCGGATTCGGGTTCAGGTTAGATTCGAGTTTGATTATATTTTACATTATTTTTTATTTTATGTTAAATGTAATTATTTTTACGTAATTTTGAATTCTATGCCTATACACGAATTTGGCCCCATCTAGCCTGAAAAAATCTTCGGTCAGTTTTATGGGCCTATCCATGGCCAAAAATTTTTTTAAATTCTAAGCTTAGGGTCGAATTTGTCCTGGCCAATCCATTTAAGTACAAATCATTGTTTATAATATTCAAAAGTTATTTTTATATTAATATTTACATATTTTATAATTAAATTTAAATAAAATATATTATTTTATTTAAAAAAATACTGTTTCAAGTCGAGCATACTTGAAACTTAAAATCTAAGACTTGAGCTTGATCGTGCCAGGCCTATTGTGTTGGGAAGGTTGTCTGGCCTATGGACAAGTCGTCTGGCTCATGGGCAGGTCTAGTTGTTAGTTTAACATGTGATTTTTTTCATTTTTGATATTATATTATCTATTATGGCTTTAATATTTTTTAATTTATCTTATTACTTTATTATATTATTATCAGACTCTAATTATTATTATTTGAAATAATAATAATATTCAAAGAAGTATTTAAAATTTTACTAATAACATCCATAAACTCTCATTATTTAATGAGTTTAACTAATTAAATTAAAATAAATTAAAAGATGATAAATTGATGATATACTTTATTGATAATGCTTTCAAAGCTCATGATATGATTTATTTTTGATCAATTATTATTTTATCATATATAGACTTACGAAGGATCGAGCTATCTACTTGGCCCAATTGAGCTTGAGCTTTGGTTATCATATTTTGGTTTCAAACTAGCCAATCCGACTCGAAACAGTTATTTTAAATTAAAATAAAATATATTTTATTTGATTTTAATTATAAAATATATAAAT